>JAULBY010057571.1:0-10879 GCA_032358315.1 Ophiocytium majus
CCTGCACACACCTGCCAGACCCCTGACCCCACCGTCCCCCCCCCCCCCCCCCCCCACCCCCCCTTCCCCCCCCAACAGGGCAAGTGGGTGGAGCGGTACCCCATCCTGGAGAACTACTTCTTTCGCCTGACATACTACGTCTTTGGCCTCTTCAACACCATGGTCGTCATGGGCGCCGCGGAGTGCGACGACGGCGTCACCATCGGCGCCGGCTGCGCGGCGACCGGCACGTGCGCCTGCCGCTGCCCGTCCCTCGACCCCCCCTCCATGTCCTCCGATGCGGTGCGCACGGCCTTCGGCACCGCGTGGGGCGCGTTTCTGGGCGGCGACATCAGCGGCGAGCTGGGGTTCGGCCTAGACTTTGTTACGTACGACGCGGACACGGGGGACCTTCACTTTGAGGGGATGGCGGCGGCCGATGAGGAGGAGTTGTTCCGCGACCTGCTGTCGCTCGCGTGCGCGGGCGCGCGCATCTCGCCGCTGAACCTGCCGAACGCCTCCAACGACCCCATCTTCTGGGGGCTGCACGTGTACGTGGAGCGCATGTACGACTACATGCGCATCAAGGTGGGTGCCAGCACCGTTGACTCAATGCTCCTCCAGTACAGTGCACTCGCGATTTAGTGTGTTTAGCTGTAGTGCGGTATGCGGCTTTGTGCGGGCTCCGAGACCTGTCACAGACCACATAACTCTATATAAACGATACACAATGCCCCACTTGATTTAATGCGGATCTCGCTTTAGTGCTGGGCGCCAGGGGGCGGCACAACCATGCACCAAATCGCGAGTGCACTGTAGTGTGTGCAGCCTTAACG
Organism: Ophiocytium majus; assembly: GCA_032358315.1. Lineage (NCBI taxonomy): Eukaryota > Xanthophyceae > Mischococcales > Ophiocytiaceae > Ophiocytium > Ophiocytium majus. Next base: position 816 of record JAULBY010057571.1, read on the forward strand.
CCCCTCGCTTTTGCGTGCCGCGGGTGGCTGGCTCTGCTGGCAGTGGCGCCCGCACGCCCCACAGCACACCTGTTGTGGCCGTAGCTGCGGCCCCTGCTTGTGCGTCTGTGGCCGCGCAGTTGAACTCTCCGCACTGCCATGCCTGTCTGGCTCTTATGCCGCTGACCACTGTGCCGCGCGGCGGTGCACGCACCCTAGCCGTCACCCATCCCCCCCTTGACGGTACTCCTCGCAGTACTTCAGGCCCCGAAGTGTGTGGGGGGGGGGCTTGTGCCGCCGCCACTTGTGCCGCCGCCAGTGCCGGTGCCACCACACGCACCTCACACCAGCACCGTGCTGCGTTGTTTCCGCCTCGCATGCGCACCTGCACCAGCAGCAGCCGGCTGGCGTGCGCCCCGCACAAGCACAATTGCGCACCCCGGCGCAGCTTACCGTTAGCAGCATACCACTTCGAAGCATGTAGTAGTACTGTAGTAGTGTCCTGCTGAAGTATGCTGTTGACGTACTTCAAGTGCACACTTTTGAAATAATGTGCCATGTTGATCACACAAGGTGCTGACGAGTGGGTGCGTCGGCGCTGCATGCGTGCGCGCAGGGCATGGACATGACCTGGGACGGCGAGACCAACACCCGGTGCTACGGCAGCGCGCACCAGGACACGCTGCCGTGGACGGCGGCGCTCTTCGGCGGGGAGGCCGACGGCTACCTCACCAACGCGGAGCTCGAGACGGCCTTTGACCCTGTCTCCGACACCCTACCGTGAGTGGGCTTGCACACGCACGCCCCAGCCTGTGGCAAGGCTGACAGCACCACTGTTCCAACAGCAAGTACCTGGGCGGCAGGGGCTGCGTTGAAGTAGCGTGGCGTGCGCTGGGGGCGGCGACACCGGGCTGGCGGGCGCGGACAGTGGTAGTGTCCTTTAATTATTTTTTACAGCAGTATACTGCTACACTATAGTAGTACCTCTGTTGTACAGGTTTCATGTGGTTTCGGTTTGGGGTGTGCGTGGTTCGTTGGCCAGTGGCGTACAGGTGTGTGCACTCCGCATTATGGCATTGACTGAGACAGTGCACGGATGGGATGTGCGGGGGGCAGGTGGATTGCCGCGTGGCTGTGCGAGTTCACACCTCGTGGTGAGTGCAGGTGGCCAAAAGTCATGATGTCCGGATGCTCAGGGACGCACTGCAGTGTTACTACTACGACTGGGTAGCCGCCAGGTAGCCGCAGGTGCTTGCCGTGACGCGCTTCACCAGCACACGGCTTTGGCAGTATTTTGTGGTGAAACTTCGAATGATTTTGCTGCGAGTAATGCGATGACAGAACCATACTAGTGACACACTTTTAGTGGCATGTGGCAGTGCGCCTGCTATGTACAGTGCAGCCAGTACAGGCACGAGGAACAGTTCTGGTCAATCTGGGCACTGCTGAATGAGGTGCGTTGACCCCGCCCTCAGGCGCTCCGCCGTTACCGACACGCACGTGCTCGCAACATGGCACGAACCCCAGCTTTTTGCTGAGGCGCACGCCTGTGTGTTGGTTCAACCATGCACATGCATCAGTTCGCCTGCGCAGCGCTTGGGTTCACTGCGGGCACAATGTGAACCGCGCCCTTCGCCCCGTCTTGCAACGCGCCGTGCATCCCTCCATGCCGCAGGTACATCTTTGACAACCTGGACTTCAGCACGTGCGGCTTCTGAGCGGCGCGCCGCATGCCATCGCGCCCCCTGCAGCGACCTGCAACCCTCCACAGTTACCGCCGGCGCCACTGCAGCCACGTGGGCGGCCCCCGGAGTCCAGCCGGTGGGCGGCAGCGCCTATACACTTCAGGCAGGCACTGCCTCCGTTTATTTTGCGGCGCCATGGGCAGAGACAGGCGTCGCGGGCAGCTGCTGTAGCGCGGCCCCGCCGCGGCGCAGCTGAATTCGGTTCGCTTGAAATTATGTGACACGTCCAAGCTAGGGCAGGTGCGTGCCCTGCAGCTATGCTGGTGCAGTGCCGGCTGCAACTGCGCGCGGCGGCAGCGCCTCCCGGCACGGCAATAGACTAGGGCACCACTTCCGCAGGCGCCTGGCTGCCGCAGCGGCGGCAGCAGGCACACCGGTGCGAGTGGTTGCACAATCAGTGGCGCGAGTGCGCCAGCATCAGCAGCATTTGGACCCACTGCACGGCGAAAGAGTGTGTGCCCTGCTGTGATGGTGCGTTTTGAAACCGCCGCTGGGGAGGGCATGTGCTGTACTGTGCGTCGGTGGTTGTTTAGTGTTTTATGGGCGGCGCGATTGCTGTCGCGGCCCGCACCCCCTACTGGTATCCCTTTCAGTGTGTGTCTGTGCAGGTAGGCCATTTGCGGCAGCAGCCAACACCAGTCTCAGTGGAGTTTTCCAAACTAATGGTAGCATGTGCTTGTTTAACGGGTGCGCGGTGTGGCGGTGCTGCGCAAAGCTGCAGATGCCTGCCTTTTGCTGCCCCTGCACGGCATGCATGCGCTTTGGGCGGCATGCAGTGGGTGCTGCCTGCCACATTGTCTGCTGCGATGCCAAAGGGATGCGCTGCTGAGGTCATGCCAGCGCCACTGCCACTGCAACCGCGAACACGTGACCCTGTGTGTTGGCGTGGCATACGCAGTGCAGCTCTCGCGCATGCACTGACAAAATGCACTTGCAAGTGCAGGACGGGGGTCTCAGCGAGCACGGAGGAGTGGCGCGACCTTCACAACATTATTGTGGCACAGGGGAGCAGCAAAGCAGGGCGTGACACAACGGACTGATCTACATGCTGCATGACCATGTGCGGTAGTTCATTATGCATGCGGTCGTGTCAACATGCCCTGCACCTCCATGAGTCATGCAAACAGTGCCGCGATGTGTCTCCATCCAATGCTGCTGAAATGCGCACAGGTGCATGGACCATGCATAGCAAACACGTGTCCTATGAAGAAATGTCGACTCTGTCCTGGCATGCAGCCGGCTTGCAAGCGCGGCCTGCCGTCGATATGCACGCGCCATGGCCTGGCACCAGTCCTTCCACAAGCCCTCCCTCTGTACATGATCTACCGCTAGCGGTGCATGCAAGCCTGTGCAACACACGCACGACTGCCATGCATGGCAGTGCTGAGCACCTGAGAAAGTTGCAGTGTGCGCGGCCGCACCGCTGGCGTTTTCTGCTGCTGCCAATGCCGCGTGCCGCCCGCTGAGCATTGCCACCGCGATGCTGTTGCACTGTTGCTGCTGCAGAGCGCACAGCAGCACTGGCTCAGGCTGCTCAGCACAACAACGCACCCAAAAACGACAGTCCCTCCGGCCAGGGCACTCGCTCCCGCGCCCCTAGAGGCGGACCAAAACTGCCTACGGCTCAGCTCACGCCTGCAGTCATATATGGCGTGCCACATGCATGTGCCAGATAGCCTTCTCTCGTAGTACTACTATAGTAGTAGAATGCTGCCTTGTGCTCTGTGGGTGCACTGCCCCGCCCACTCTGCCCCCAGACACCTGCAGCAGGATCAGCCAGAGCATGGCGGTCACAGGTTCAACTTCGACTTGAAGGAACGGGAGATGTGTGGTGCATCGATGAACATGCACGTGCACACATGCCAGGTCAGCAGCAGCACTGTCAGGCGCACAACGGGTAGTGAGCAATTGCAGCAAAACTACAGCTCAAGTGTGTGCGCCAGGTGCTCAGCACGTGGCACGCCTAGGTACAGCACGACTACAGTAGTCGGCGCTTCTTCTCGTGCAACAAGTGCATACTTCTCATGCAGCAGCTACATACCCCTGTCGCACATAGCTGCATGCATGCCACCACCCGCAGCGTGCACGGCTGCACCAGCACGTCCACATGGCGCAGCGCAAGTTCCACAAACTGCGCGCAGCGCAAATCCAACTGCAACTATCCATCTTCAACTTCAATTTGATCTGTTCACTCACATACACCAGCCCTCGCAGGCCCTGTGTCCACTCAGCTGCCATTCTCACGCCCCCGCCGCCGCGGTGCACTGGTGGCGCCGCGCCCTACGGCTGGGTGCTCTGCTCCTGCCTCTCGGCACCCGTCTCCTGGAACCACGGCATCCGCTGCTGCCCGCCGTACACACCCGCGTACGGCTGCTGAGCCTGCCACCCCATCTGCTGCCCGTTCCACGCGGCCACCTCGCCGCGGGTCAGCGGCGGCCCCAGCTGCTGAGCAGCTGCACCGCCGCCCGCCTGCTGAGCACCTATGCCGGGCTGCTGCTGAGCAGGCGCGCCGATCCATGGCGCGGCGTACTGCCAGCCGATGCCCGGCTGCTGCGGCTGCTCGCCGGTGTAGGTGGAGGGGGCCGGCGGAGGGCGCTGCTGGGGCCGGTAGCGGCATCGTGTGCCGGCGTGTGGCGATGACATGATGAGCAAACATGCACAGGTGTAGGGGTGGGGGACAGGGGGCGAGGAGCATGCAGCTTAGACACATGGCGTTGCACGTGGTGGGTGGTGCGCCCGAGCGCAGTCTGCAGCAGTTGTGGTGTGATTCGAGTGAAGCGAGGGTGACGCGCGCACTGCAGCCACATGCATCTGGCTGGTGCTGTGGCCAGCAAAGTGGTACATCAGCTCTTTCGCCACACCTGTCTGATCCCTTTTCCTGGCCACGCGCACCGTGTGCAAAGGGCTTTCCGCGCCCTAAGCGGATTTTAATAAAAGTACATTGAGCATCACAAGTGAAGTTAGCACACCCTGGCTACCTGCCACATCACATGTTGGTCCAGAGTCCTGCCGCACACACGCCAGAAACAAGGTCAGCGTAGCTATACTGGTGGCATGACAAGTGGCATGCGCGCATGCCACTGTTTGCTGTTGTCATGCGCGTGCCCTTGGCTGTTGGCATTGGCGGCACTGAGTGTCGACAACTCCGCTCGCACTGGCGACGGGATGCCGCGCCTTTACAGTCTCAGGCCGAGCCATGATGGAAGGTGCCACACACCCGCAAACGCATGTGTACACCAAGTGAGACTACACACACAATGTGGCACCCACACGTGCATGGCGCGCGGCATGCACATGCGATGGACGCACCTGCGTCGGCTGCTCGCCCGCGTACGGGCCGCCAACGGGCCACTGCTGCTGCGGCTGCTGCGGCTGCTGCGGCTGGAAGGGGGCAGCTCCGGGGGGCAGCAGGTTCTGGCCAGCGGAGGGCTGCTCAGCAGAAGGTCCACCGCCGTGCTGCTGCTCAGCACCGGGGCCACCACCGGCACCAGGGCCACCGCCAGGCTGCTGAGCAGGCTGGCCACCCGCCTGCTGCTCAGCAGGGGCGGCGGCAGTGTGCTGCTCAGCAGCCGCACCAGCAGGCTGCTGTTGGTGCTCAGCGGGCGGGGGGTGAGCCTGCTGCTCTGGCGCGCCTTGCTCAGCGGCGGGGCCGCCAGGATTCTGCTGCTGCACAGCAGGCGCCTGCTGCTGAGCAGGCGCGCCTGCGTCAAGCTCAGCGGGAGCCGCTGCATGCGGCCGCAAAAACACAGCACGGCATGAATGGCGGTGGTTAGGGGGGTTACAAACTAGCAGGCAGAGGCAAGGGAGTGCGTGCTATCGGCCTGATGCTGTTTGTGCAATTACACCCAGCCATGGCGAACAGCTACACTGGCTTCATGAGGTAGGGATTCCAGACGGCGGTATATCCTATGGCGGGCCGGCCTGCCAGCCCGGCTTCATGAAAAACGTGTTCAACAATCAGTCCAGGCGCCCATCTCAGCGGATTGGCCCGAAGCTGAAGCACCATGCACGAGCTGATGGGTAGGTGGCATGCAGCTGTGTGGCAGGCAGCTATCCAATGTGCACAACGCACTACGTGCCATCTTCAGTGTGCGGCGGGCCCTCGCGGATGGCAGTCGCAGGCTGGTACTGGCTGACTGCAGCCCCAATGCCATGCCCAGCAGGTGCGCCAGCGGCACCTTGCTCCGGGGCGGCATGCTCAGCAGCACCTTGCTCCTCAGTCCCGTGCTCAGCAGCTTTGTGCTCAGCAGCAGTGGCATGCTCAGCAGCACCTTTCTCCTCGGTCCCGTGCTCAGCAGCGTCGTGCTCAGCCTCAGCGCCGTGCTCATGCTCAGCAGGCGTGGTGCCAGCGCCACCGCCCGGCACGTACTGCCCCCCCCCGTACCCCCCCCCCGCCCCGACGGCGCCGCCTTGCTGCCCGGCGGCCGACTGCCAGTCGTAGTACTGGGAGCCTGGCGCGGGCGGCTGCTGTTGAGCAGGCTTCTGCCCCGCACCAGCCCAGTTGCCGCCGGCAGCACCACCCTGCTGGCCAGCTGCCGACTGCCAGTCATAGTACTGAGTGCCTGTTGCCGGCGCAGGCTGCTGCTGAGCAGGCTGCTGCCCCGCGCCAGCCCAGTTGCCGCCAGCAGCGCCGCCTTGCTGGCCGGCCGCCGACTGCCAGTCAAAGTACTCGGAGCCTGGTGCGGACGCAGGCGGCTGCTGCTGCTGCTGTTGCCCCGCGCCTGCCCAGTTGCCGCCAGCGGCGCCGCCTTGCTGGCCAGCCGCCGACTGCCAGTCGTAGTGGGAGCCTTGTGTGACCGCCTGCTGCTGCTGAGCAGGAGGCTGCTTCTCGGTCTGATCATCAGCAGCAGGGTCGGAGGCGTCGAGCTGCTGTGAAGCGGTTGGTCCTGGTGCCCGCAAGCACGGGGGTGCCAAGGGAGCAGGGTGGCAGGGGAGTGGCGTTGTCAGTTCTGGTACGTGGGAGTGAGCTGGCGTGACGCGCACATCATTGTGCTCAGCAGAACAATCCGCTGGAATGCCAGATAGCAATAGCAGTAGTTGGTGGGTGGGTTTTGCGTAAGCTGACGAACAGGCTTAAATGCGAAGGGCACAAGTGTGGTAAAACTGTATTAAGTGGCAGTCAAGTGTGCACACATGTCTGAGTAGCGGCAGGCGCTGCACAGTGGTTTGCCTCGTGCCCGGACGACAGGAGCACACAGGATGGAGGCATGACACAGATGATTTCGTACCTGAGTGCTGCTCGAAGTAGTAAGAGCCCTGGACGCTAGTGCACTGCTGACGCGGGGGAGCAGCGCCGGCCACACAGCCGCTGCACAAGGCGCACGTGCGAAGGTTCAGCCGCTGCTGCCTGTGGCATGCCATGCGGCAGCAGGGGCACCGAGACAGAGCAGCGACAGCAGCACAGGAGGAGCAAAGGCAGGGACGCTAGTGAGACACACTCCAGCATAGGCAATGTGCTGCTGCCAGCAAGTTCCTACGGGTTATGTCTATGTGGTTCTGTAGCAGTGGCCAAGAGCATAGAGGGTACTCTGTCGACGACACGGGGGAAAGAAGCCAGCAAGCTTTAGCAGCACATTTCGAAAAGTTCGCACCTGTAGCTGGCGCCTGCAGGAGGTTGAGGCACGCAGGTACTTCCGGCACCCCTGTCCCCGCCCACTCCTTCGATGCAGGCTGCCACCGTCCACACGGTGTTATCGCTTGAGTGGCTGAGTAGGTGAGCCAGTTGCATGTTGCAGTTCGCCTGCATGCAGTCCTCTACCGTGCCGAACGACATGGCGCCTGCGGCTCCAGCAGCTTCGGGGGTGATTTCTGCTAGGCTGGTGGGCTGGTTGCCGGCGGTGCCGGTGCCCACGCCTGAAAGCAGGACGACGCAGGTCACGAACAGCGCCAGCAGGCCTGCACCCACCAGGCTGCGACGAGATGTTGAGACGATGCCATGTCGCTCTTCCTGCTGGGGTGTCAGGGGCGTGGATTCCACGGGCATCGCCCCATAGGTGACGGGCGCTATGCCGGCGCCATCCTCGAGGTCGGCCATGGTGTTCGCCGTTGCCAGCCGCAGGGCGAGAGTGGGCTTTCGCCACTCCCCTCCTCTTCGTTTTCTGCGACTGGCACGTCACCAGCTTCAACAAGCAACTGCAACTGTCAGGTGTGCTCAGCACCAGCAGCGCCGCTGCTGTGCACGCGCGTGCACGGAATACAATTGATGAATCCAAGACAGCCACCATACAGTGCACTCCTCGTCCCCGCCAGGCGGTGCTGGTGTTGGGTTGCTCAGGGTGCCCGCTGACCTCTGTAGCACTGCCTTACCTAGTCGGCACTCCTCTCACTCCCATGTCCGAAGCTGGAGAGCGCCGCAAGGCAGAGGAGGGCGCGGAAGGCCAGGCAGAGGCTGCGCAGAAGCGAAGGCGGCGCCGCGGGGGTTGGGGGGATGCACCCGCAGGGCAGCAGCCAGCGGCACCGGCGGTGCCGGCTGTCGCAGCCGTAAACCCAGCACTGGTGAGTTGCAAGACAAAGATCGCGTCCCTGCGGTGGAAGTAAGCCGTTTGGAATATGATTGCTGCACAACAGACTTGAGCCAATGACACTTCCGCGCTGCAGATGGTGTGTGGGAGCCCCTCCCCCCTTCCCATCTGTTGTCTCCCGCACGGTCGACAGGCCGCATCCAGCAGTTCCCCGCATCACGAGCTGCGCTGCTGCGCTTCCCCGTGCGCCGCCTCTCTCCTCTCTCTCTCTCCTCTTCTCTCGCCTTGCCTGGCCTGACTGTGTTCCTGTTCGTGCACGCAGCTGAACATGGGGGCTGAGTGCCTGCAGCCGTGAGCAGCGCGGCCGCCGGTAAGACAGCACCAGGAGCGCCAGCGGCAGTAGCAGAGCCCCTGTTCCACCCTCCCTCGACGCACAGAAACCCAGGGCGGCAGCATGCGAGCTAGCGAACCAACAGCCTTGCTGCATGTCAACCGTGTTGGAGCACTCAGCACTCTGAAGCAGCACACACGCACCCAGCACCGCCACCACCCACACGACGCGCATGCATGCCGCCGCCGCCGCCATCAGCAGCACGCCCTGAGCCCCTGCCCGCCCCGCCAGCGCAGGCCGTCCAGCAGGAGCTGGCTCGCCAGCAGGTGGCCCTGGCGCTGGGGATGGGCCAGCCCACCCCCGCTTTCCCCGCTTTCGCCGCCGCGCCGGCGGCAGTGCCCACCGGGTTCGCCACCGGGTTCGGCGGCGCGGCGGCGCAGGTGGCGGCCGCGCAGCGCGTGATGGCGGAGGAGCAGGAGCGGCGCGCCAAGTGCCGCATCTACATTGGCAGCCTGTACTATGAGCTCAAGGAGACGGACATTTCGGCCATTTTTGGCGCGTTTGGCCCCATCCGCACGCTGGACATGAGCAAGGACCCCGCCACCGGCAAGCACAAGGGCTTCTGCTTCGTGGAGTACATGGACCCGGGGAGGTGGGGCGAGCTGCCGCGGCCGCCGCGCTTTTCGCCGTTGGGTGTGCATGAGCTTGTGTATTGAAAATTCCTTGAGTGGCTCCAAATGTCTTTAGTACAGCGCTTTTGGTGCACCAACTATAGTAAACGCTAGGATGAACTATGTTTTTCACTTGTGATAGTGGATCCCAAATCAACCTCCTCCCACACCACTGGTACAACAGAAGTAAGTAGGGACCGGGCGGCACCCTATTCTGGTGTTTAGCTGCAGGAACCCGGCGGCACCCTATTCTGGTGTTGAGCTGCAGGAGCACTGGGCGAGGCAGCCGCTGGCATGGTGTCTTATTGGGTGCCGTACTTGGTGAATGGTTCGTGACTCAGCAGTAGTGGCTGCCAAGTGTACATCAATTGACCTGTAGCATGCCTAGGGGCGGTGCTGCAGGCCGTTGGCAGAAACTGCCTGCTACAGTACCTCAACATTGCTGGAGCTGTGCACGCCGCGTGTGCCAGACTCCCAGCGCCCACTAGACGCACCATGATTGCTGGTTCACACCCAGCTAGCAGTTACGTCTCTTTGTAACATTGATTACCGAAAGAGCAGCCGCAGGTGGACAACCCCCCTGCAGCACCCGCCCCATCCACGCACCACTCCCGCGCCCCCCCCACACCCCCTTACTAAACCTCACACACACACACCCCGCCTGCCCGCCGCCGCCCACGCAGCGCGGAAGCCGCCCTCGGCGCCATGAACGGCTTTGAGCTGGCGGGCCGCGCCATAAAGGTGGGCCGCCCCAACAGCGCGCCCGCCATGGCGGCGGTCGCCGGCATGGGCGGGGCGCCTTCGGGGCTGTCCGTGGAGGCTGCGCTGGCGGCGGCGCTGCAGCCGGCGGCGGCGGCGGCGGCGGGGGGGGGGGCGG
>JAULBY010057582.1:0-10879 GCA_032358315.1 Ophiocytium majus
TCCCCACATTCACGCGCTCCACCAATCAGCGTGCCCCCCCTTAAGGAGATTCTGCCCTTCCATACGGGGGCCTCGCCGCGCGTTAGGCCTACTAGTCGCTGCAGACCAGTGCGAATTCGAACGCGTGACAAGCGTGCAATACGACGTCCACACGCTGTGCACACGCCTCATTTCGACGTTGCCTGCTCTTTGATTGATCAGAAGCACGCAGATCCTTTGCCTTGCCACCATCACACGCTGCTGGAGCGGAGGACGTATCCCCAGCAGAAGCCGGCGATGATCGGGAGGGCGGTGCATGTGGGCAGGCAGCTGGCTCTGACGGCCGCGGCAGCGGCAGGCTCCCCCGCTCCTTCCGCCGCCCGAGCAGCTGCCTGCTCCCACTATGCAGCCAGCTCCGTGCGTGCTGCTGTTGCTGGCAGTGCCCTGCGCCGCCCCCGCGTCCGCTGCTTCTCTTCGAAGGCAGTTGAGCCAGCGGATGATGATGACGCTGATGTCGCTGGCGGCGTCACTCCCCACCCACCCGCCGAGCTGGCCAGCGACTTTGGCTCTGCTCTGAAGCCCCGGGAGGTGGTGGAGCAGCTGGACAAGTACATCGTGGGCCAGGCTGACGCTAAGAGGGCAGTGGCCATTGCCCTGCGCAACCGGTGGAGGCGCCACAGGCTGGCTGACGACATCAAAAACGAGGGTGGGTCGCCCGCGCCCCCACATGGCGCCTCTCGTGGCTACCGCTTTCGAGACGCGGCAGCACCATGTTGCTTGCTGTTGACGTGCCGGAGCTGGCGCGCGGTGTCAGAGGCGCGCAAACTGCAACAAAGTCCCTCTGTGGCGGTCTGACGCCCGCCACCTGTCTCTCGCGCTGCCGCCGATTCCCGCGCTCCTCCCTCCCATGCAGTGATTCCCAAAAACATCCTCATGATAGGCCCTACCGGCTGCGGAAAGACGGAGATCGCCAGGCGGATTGCCAAGCTCAGTCAGGCTCCCTTTATCAAGGTGAGAGAGAGCAGCAGCTGCCGCGAGACCAGAGCACCACCAGAAGCGTGGCTGATAAGAGGCTCACACGGAGTGCAGCACCAGCTGCTGCTGCTATTCGTCCTGTACTGCCCAGAGCGTGTGTTCCGTGCGTGCCAGGCTGCTTGCTCCGGCTCCCCACCTAAGCTGATTGTATTATTGTGGTATATTTTCACGTGGATTTAGTGCATGCAGTACTTAGTGTTGCCGCATGGCGGACCATGCATGGCAATGCACACAGTGCCGACGCTGCTGCTGCTGGCGTCGAACACAAAAGGCGTCCGCACGGCTTGTCACACAGCTTCTTCGGTCCTGCAGCAGGGACCGGCTTGTGGATGCAGAAAACTTGCGCCGCTGCTGCTGTGTGAGGCGGCAAAAAATTGCTGCATGCGTGTGTGTGCCGCAAGCGGCAGTGCTTGCCTCTTTGTGCACCAACTTGCAGCTCCAGCAGCGCACCTCCTGTAGGGCTGTAACCCGCTGCCGAGCATGCACTGCCATGTATGCGTGGTGCCTGCTGGCAAAGTTGACAACAGTCGTGACCCAGCTCAACGCCCACATGAATCAATGTGAATTCATGCGCTGCGCTCAGGTGGAGGCCACCAAGTTCACGGAGGTGGGCTTTCACGGGCGGGATGTGGACCAGATCATCCGGGACCTGGTTGAGGTGCGAGCTGCATGCCATGCGCGCTTGTACTTTAGTATGCGCGGAATACCAAAGCTGCCATGCTGTACCTGCGCGTGTCCATGCATGGGGTACCTTTGTGCCCAGCTGCCATGCCGCACGTGCACATGCGCCATGCCGCTTGTGCACATGGTCATGCGCGGGGCGGTTTGCCATTGTGCACAGCTGTTATGCCGCGCTTGCACACGTTTATGAGTGGAACGTCATTGTGCGCAGCTGCTTGCCCACTATACCTCCTACTTCAGAAGTACTTGAAGTATTAAGTAGTACATGCACCATTTTGCGGTGCACTGCTGCACCGCTGGCCTCCCTTTGGGTGCACGTGCCTGGGCCCGCATGCTGGTGTCACGGAGGTGCGTCTGATTGTGGCGCTGCCCTTGGGCGGGGGAATCCGCTGCCGCTTGTGCCGCCGCGGTGTGCAGATTGCCATCACCATGGTCAAGAAGGCCAAGATGGAGAAGCTGAAATCCGAGGCACGGGAGAAGGCGATGGTGAGCTCCTGATTTTTTCCCGCGCCAGTCAGCGCGTGTTTGCTCAGGTGGCTGCGTCAGTGTCACCCTCTGCGTCGGTGCAAGTGCCTGTCTCTGGGGCACTCCGGCCACCATCATTTTTTTGTATTGGAGTGAAATGGAAAAGGAAGGCATGTTTTGCTGCTGGCCGCAGCTATGCACGGCTGCAGACGGAGCAGCTTGTGGGCAGCAGCACCCATGCCTGCCTCCACGTATTCTTGATCCTGTGGCCCACCCATGCACTGCGCCTTTTCAAAGCGCTGACGCCTGAAGTGAATGCGCCCGCTGCTGCTGCGCGCCCCTGCTCCCACCCTCGCCGCGCTGAACCGCAGAACACCATTCTCAATGCGCTGGCCGGGCCGACGGACAACATCACGTGAGAGCGCGCCGACCCGCCCGCATGCCAGTGCAGGTGGCATGCCAGTGCGTGTGGCATGCCAATGCGGGCGGAATGCCAATGCGGGCGGCATGCCAATGGGCAATGCTGGTAGCATGCCCATGGGGGTGGCATGCCAGTGCGGGTGGCGTACAAATGCGGGTGGCATGCTAGTGCAGCAGGTTCCCCGTCCTGCTTACGCATGGCTCTGGCGCAGAAACGTGCTGTGTGCTTGGCACGACGCAGCTCGCCACAACCCTGACCACTTTTTGGTCTTGTTTTTTCCCCTGCTCCGCGTGCGTGCGGGGCACAGGAGGCAGAGCCTTCACAAGCAGCTGCTGGAAGGGAACTTGGGGGACCGCAAGGTCCAGGTTGATGTGCCGGCCGACAGGGGCGCAACTAACAACCTCATGCTTGACCCGGTGAGCTCAGCGTGATCGTGCGGCCATGACGCGGTTGTTTAAGGGGCACATGAGCCGGACTGCACACCGCACAGCTCAGCAGGAACAAAATGCGGTCAGAATACCACTGTGGGATTTTCGAATACCACTGTGGGATTTTCGTTTGTTTGAATGAGCGCGTGAGATGCATTCTGTTGCAGACAAGTTTGTGTAGGAGTTATAAGTGGCCAAACTAAAGCGGCGGGATTCCTGCAGCTGGAGCGGATTGCGTGCGTGCGCTGCGCGCACCTGCTGGTGCAGCTCCACCTCTGTGGTATTCCTCATGGAAAAGGCCGCCATGGCATGTGCGTGCCATTAGGCTGGCGACTGTTCACTATGTACTGTGTGTTTGCACCCCCCCCTCCCCCCCGCTCCCTCAGAACAATGTGGTGTCGGGGCTGTCAGCGGTGTTCAACATAGGGAAGCTGGCAGGCGGCGCGGGCAAGCGCATGGACAAAAAGGACATGACGGTGAAGGACGCGCTGCCGCTGCTGGAGGAGGTGCACCTGGACGAGGTGCGTCACGCCCACGGCACAACAGTGATGCCTATACCTGCCTACAGACACACCAAGTACAGTACGCTCGCAATCTACTGGGCCTTGATTAAGTGTGGTGTGCGGTTTACGCGGGGTTCGGCGGCTGTGTTACTGACTGCATAATTGCTACAGCAATGATTTGCCAATTGTCACATGAGTTAAAGCGGGTCTTTCTATTGTGTGGGGTGCGAGGCGGTTGACGCTACGTCGCACTAAATCGCGAGTGCACTTTTATGTGCATTCCGGCTTGCGTGCGCGGTCTGGTGTCACCACTGACCGCACCAGCACAGAGGTGTGTTGTGATGTTCATGTGTCATTCTAAATGGTTTTCATGTGCCAGTGTTATTTATGGTTTTGATGTGGTTTTGTGGATGGCGCGGAGTGGTGCAGTCGCGCAGCGCGTCCAGCAAAATCACTTTAAAACCATAACAGTGTCCTGCCCCCAGTTTGGGACAGTGCTTGGAAATGTCGTGGCGGTGTCTGTTTACATAACGCTGACAAGGATAAGGCATTGGCCGCTGAGTTTGGGACGCTGGAGGTGTCCACTTGTGGTAGGCTTGTAGGTAAACCTTTTGGTACCCAAGTAGTCACCCGGGTCATTTACTTCCGTTGGGCTGGCGGGGGCGTGGGCAGATTACTTTCGGGGCCACACAAAAAGCTTCAACGATATTTTACTCTCTCTTACAGTATACTTCAGAAGTAGCTGGTGGGTGGGGAGTTCCTTTCGGAGCCACCAAAAGAAGTACCCTATTCAATTTTAACCGGGGCAACTACTTTGGCATTGCTACAGCAGTAGACAGTAGCAGTGGTGTTTGCGGCAGCTGCGTGCGCGCGCGCCGCTTGTGTACGACACGACACATACACCGGCGTGCACCTACAGTTTATCCCTCTTAGATTGAGTTTTCATACGAGTTCCGTCCAAATGAACCCTCCTTGTTTTGGCGACCGTAACCCAATTCTTTTAACCCAATACGTGCCGGGCCCTAACCCAGTATGTGTTGCCTGGTTTGCTCACTGGTACGGCGTGTCTGGGACTGACGGCGGCGGGCGCAGATGGTGGACATGGCGGACGTGGCGAAGGAGGCCGTGGCGGCGGTGGAGCAGGACGGGATCGTGTTCATCGATGAGATAGACAAGGTGGGTGTGCATTTTTTGTTACGCAGGGAGGTTGTGTGTACTACAGTTGTATACGTGTATGCGGTGGCGGCAGCGCTGTGAGAAGCATGAGCTCTGCAGCAGTGGGGGTAGACAAGGTGCATGTGTTTTGAGACGGCCCAGTTGCATACTGTGGCCGCAGCCCTGTGAAAAACGTGAGTCGTTGCCGCAGCAGTGGGGTGGCATGTTGTTCATCGCACTTGTTCAAATCATGCCGCGGTGCAGAAGCGGACATGTGTGCCGCCGGCGCATGATTGGCTGCCCGTGCTTCTCCCTCCTGGCCACTGTTTGTCCATTTATATGCACTTCAAGTATATAGTTGGTGCCGGATTGTAACTATCGTTCTGCTGCCTGGCAGCACGTCTCAAACACTAAGATATGTGGGCTTGATAGGCTTTTTACAGCATTTCTTGCATTTGCAGGGCACTGGCTGCGCTGCTGGTGCCAGGTTGCGCACCTGGAGGGCAGTGCTGGACTTGCTATTTGTGCACGTCATTTTTCATGGCTTGTGCCGGCCATGTTGTATACGTGCGCATCACACTCAACAACATGCAATTTCATATCAGTACTGGCGCACCTAGACCATACACCACTTCACTAAAGAATGCATCTTCATCTGCATCCTGCCTCTCCCAGACAGGGGCCATTTTCTCCATCAAAACCAACATAATTGTGCTGTTGTTGGGCCCCCCAGCATGGCGAGGATGTTCCTCAATCGCACATCCACAGCACCGCCTTGCATGCCCCCACGGCCCCGGCCACGCTCCCCGCAGTCCAGCCCCACTATTGTTCGCGCTTTGCCATTGCCGCCACCGCAGCAGTGCCCCACCATTTTCGCCTTTCTGCCACTGCAGCCACTGCAGCCGACCCGCGCCATTTCAGCCCTTCTCCCACTGCTCCTGCAGCAGAGTCCCACATTCCTAGCGACTTTGCTACTGTCGCCACTTCACAGTTCCCCGCCATTTTTGCCCCTCTGCCACTGTCGCCACTGCAGCAGATCCCCACCATTTCATCCCTTCTGCCACTGCCGCCACGTCATCGGTGCCCACCATTGTTACCCTTGTGCCAAAGCCCCACCATTTAGCCCTTCTGCCATTACCACTAGTGCAGCAGAGTCCCACCATTTCGCTCTTTTGCCGCTGCCGCCACTGCCGCCGCCGCTGCCCGCGCACAGATTTGCAACACCTCGGACTACCGCGGCGCGGACGCGTCGGCGGAGGGCGTGCAGCGCGACCTGCTGCCGCTCATAGAGGGCAGCTCCATCAGCACCAAGTACGGCAACATCAACACGGACTACATACTCTTCATCGGCTCCGGCGCCTTTTCGCAGTGCAAGCCCAGCGACCTGGTGAGTAGTGAGTGGGTGCGCCGCCAACTCATTCCCATTTCAATTAAAAAGTTAAAGCCCCCCGGCATTGTGCATGTCATCTGTTCAGTTTGCTGGAGTCCTGCAGCAGAGTGGGTGTTTGTGAGTGCCCGCAGTCCCTATCAGCACCACTATCATACACCTCGAAGTACTTCTGAAGTATTTGCTCAGCAGCCATGTCAGCGCCTGCGGCAGCCCACCGTAAGTGAGCGCCAAAGTGGCGCCCTGTCTTCCCTTTCACTTTCCATCCCATGACTAAACAAGTTTCACAAAACCCTGGGCCCTGTACGCGCCGCATGTCCCAGCCCCACCCTGCCTTGCGCAGTCATTTGAATGTGTGCCGCACCGCTCACGCCTTGTGTATAAACTGCTGCTGCTGCGGGGCGCTTGGTGCGCGGTGGTGGCGGGTGGCGGGCGGGTGGTGCGCGGCGCAGCTGGCGGAGCTGCAAGGGCGCCTGCCCATCCGCGTGGAGCTCAAGGGCCTCACGGAGGACGACATGTACCGCATACTCACGGAGCCGGTGAGTGCCGCGTGCCACTACCACCATCACTATAAACGCCAATGTAAACGTGCGGAGTTGTCTCATGTCGACGCAAGAAGTGCTTGAATGTCGGTTCAAAACAAGGGCTAAAATGTGTTGGTGTATGCGCGTGGAGCTCAAGGGCCCCACGGAGGATGCCATGTACTGCATACTTACCTAGCCGGTGAGTGCGCGCGCCGCGCCACTATGATTATGGTGTACTTCACAAGTACTCCAACACATGCGCCCCAATTTTACACCTTGGTACTGCTACAGTAGTACATGGTAGTTGCCATTTTAGAACTGTCATTTGAGAACTGTTGTCGGGGATGCCGGCGAGTGCGTGCGCCGCTACCGTTTTATCAGATGTTATGCATAGTTGTCATCTAATTATGACTAAACATTCATGGCTATAGCAACAGTATAGTCTGTTAAATGATAAATACACACTTTGAAGTACATGTGCAATATTCCAACACTTGCAAATACGTACCAGCACGTTCTTGCCGTTTTGTTATCTGGGCCGCACTGTACTTAAAAAAAAATGGTTTTCGCTCGCGAGCATGCAAGGGAACGGTGTGCATGTGCACGCACAAAAACTAAAGACCGTCCGACAGGGTACTACAGTATGACTAGTTAGGCTCGAGTTGGCATGTAGAGCTAGCGGTTGACTCCCAGGGTGCACAGCCGCTGCGCACTCGCTGCCCCCCCACGCCTGCTTTTGGCCCGAGAGTAGTACATCGACTCGTGCAAAAGCAGGTTATTTTTTGACACGGGGTGGCGACAAAGGTGGAGCATCCGTGCTCTTGTCGTGCGCACGCACAAAAGCCAGTGGACTATGGCTCTGTGAAATGGAAAGCTGTGCAGGGCAATTTCACTTACAGTGGTGTGAGGTTGTGCAGGGCCGAGAGCCTTGT
The DNA here is from genome assembly GCA_032358315.1 of Ophiocytium majus. NCBI lineage: Eukaryota > Xanthophyceae > Mischococcales > Ophiocytiaceae > Ophiocytium > Ophiocytium majus. The sequence continues at coordinate 7,511 of JAULBY010057582.1, forward strand.
GGCAGACAACCCAGCGCATGGCATACATCATGTGCAGAGCCCCACTTGTTTGTTTATGGGGCTTGTTGCAGGCTGCAGGGGCAGTGGCACCGCCCGCGCAATGAACTGAAGTCATAAAATTCTCGATATCTGCGGCGTGAACGCGGGTCGGCAGCAGCGTGTGACGCTCTCTGTCGCCGTGGGGAGTTGCCTCACACCCGTGACGGTGAAGCCAAATTGAGAGGCAACACTGTGGCATGCCTTGGTTGCTGTGCGTGTTAGCGCCCGCTGCGCACTTGGCGGTGACGCTTGCGTCTCGCTGCTGCTGAGCACGTGTCCAGTGCGGCCGCCCGCTCCCACCACAGCAGCCGAAATGCGGCCAGTGCACCAGCGGCAAACGCTTGGTCGCATGCGCAAGTGACGGAATTGCTGATGGTACGCCAGTTAATTGGTAGGCTGAAACCGTCTACACACAACTATGGCCATCGATCATAGTTATCAAAGCAGCTCATAAACTTCCCAGTCTTATTACTTTTGGCATCAGAGGTGAAATGTGTCAAGCTTCTGGCCGCAACTGATGACAGTCAGCGCACAGATACGCAAGGGCCTCTTTGGCTGTCACGTGGTGTGTTGTGGTGTCTGTACATAGTGACTTGCAGTGTGTGTTGAGGCTCTGCATGGGGAGCTTGGCGCGTCAGGGGCAGGCACCAACACCCTCGTGTCCAAAACATGCCCTCACCTGAAAGGATTACAAAGAACTCAACTCCCTTTTTAAGCAACCCAAGAAAATGAAAATTACTGCATGTAGGTACTTCAGAAAAATATGGTATGTCAACATGTCAACCAAGAAACTCCAGGTTGCACTGCAAGTCTTAACATCTGCAGCTAACATGGTGCGGTTGCACAAAACGGCTCCCGCCGCCCGCAGGTGACCAACATCATCAGGCAGCAGAAGGAGCTGCTGGCCGCGGAAGAAGTGGACCTGGTGTTTGAGGACTCTGCCGTAAGGGAGGTGGCGCGCGTCGCGGCGCAGGTCAACCGGACAGTCGAGGTGAGGCCGCCGTCCGCGAAAGCCATGGGTGCAGCAAGGCGCACGGGTTTCTTGCCACCTGATTTTTTTTATGCTGCAAAAATCAAAGGCAGGCAGCATCGCAGGTGGCGCCAACAGGCCCGCCAGCACACATTCTCTGCAGCGGCCTGTTGTTTTGCCGCCCGGTTGTGCTGCGCAAGCAGAGCTCGGTGATAGCTGCGGTGCGTGTCAGGGTTGCATCCGCAGCATGTGCGCAGCGCTGTGGCGCAGCGCTGTGCGCGGCATATCGTGCCCACCACATGCCTGGCGCAAGCGGCCAGCCTGCCAGGCCGTGTGCCACAACTGCCCACGGCTGCAGGCAACACAACTAACTACTACCAGTAGTTGAGTCGCTGCCAGTGGCGTTGATGCAGTGCATGGTCACACTAGGCCAGGCTCGGCTTGCAATGCTGCCTGCGCTACCGCCCCCATTGAGCCCCTAAAATCGCCCACACCATTAACAATGTTTCTGTGGGCCATTTTCTTTTATTTGTATCACCACGCACGCAGAACATTGGTGCGCGGCGGCTGCACACGGTGTTGGAGCGCGTGGTGGAGGAGATCAGCTTTGACGCGTCCGACAGCCCCCCGGGCACGACCATCACCGTCACGCCCGAGCTCGTGCGCACGCGCGTTAGCGACATGCTCATCGACTCCGACCTCTCAAAGTACATCCTCTGAGGGGGCGGCGGGGGCGCCAAAACAGGCCACTGCCACACACAAGCACCGTGCGCGCACACCGGGGCGCGCTTTGCCCAGCAAGAGGCCGCCGCTGGCTGCAGCGCTTCTACGCCAGCTTTGGGAAGCGAGGCAGCGCTGGTACCGCCCTCAGGGGCGTGGCGGAGGCAGCGGCAGGGGGGCGGCGGCGGCGTGGCGGGCTGTTTTGAGACCGGCGCGGCGTGCGCGCCGCCAGCTGCAGTGCCAATTTTTGTTGGGAGAACAGGCGCATCTGCCAGCGCCACGGCATGCGGCGGATAAATCGGCGGCGTTGGCAGCGCTGCGGCAGCCCTGCCTGCGCTGCACTGTTGTGCTGCGCCCGCCGCTAGCAGTGGTCCTCAAGGGCCGCTTGAGAAGCGTCGCCGCGCGCTGCCGCCGCCGCCGCTGCCATTCTCAACGTCTGTCAAACTGGTGTGACAGCCGGGGAGGGCAGAGAAAACGCGGGTGCGCGGTGCTGCGTGTGTGTGGCCTTGCTTGTGTCTAGTCCCTTCGGGGCGACCTTGGCTTCGAGTCGCGCCTGCGCACTGTACCCGCGCAGACTGCTTGTGCATGCGGCCGTGCGGCCCCTGCTCGGCCGCTGTTGACGCAATATTGAACTGCACGGTGGATGCACACACTTGCCTCTGCGCGTGCTGCGCATGCCATTGCTCATGCCACTGCTATGTCGCTTGTTGTGGCCATGCGGCTGCCCCATGTGCACACACGGCACTTGTGTGACAGTATGTGGCTAGACCTCACTAGCAACTGGCTGCAGCGCTGCCGGTGATGTTTAGGGGTGCTGCCTCAGCTGTCTGCGGCTCCCTTTCATGTTACAGTAGTGGTGCATGGCTTGCTGGACTACTAGTTCTTGCGTGGCAGGGGATACAGTTCGGCACGCATGCCAAACATAGGACAAGAGGCACAGCAAGCCCTCTTTTACCTACACTGCCATGTGGAACATTCGACACATTTGGTATTTCTCTTGCGAGGTAGGGTGTACCAGGGGAACGACGATGCGGCACCACCGCCCGCGCGCACTTTTTGTCAGACGTGAAAACCGAAGCTCGGCGGACAAAACTGGGCGTGTGTGGTGCCCTCCCATTGCGCCGCCGGTGCCCCCACTGCCGCACTACAGATAATATTGTTGCAAAACTTGTCCCACAAAACGGGCGCCGCCGATCGCCGCCGTGTGCCGGTCACCGCACATGCGCATGCACCGCCACTCCCCCCATCCTTAGCAAGGCACGCACATGCACGCGCGGCAGTTCTACTCGCGTTCGCCGGCCGCGGCACGCACCGCCTGGCTACCCCCTGCCCCCATCACTCTCCTTACACACGGAACCAGAGGAGCGTCAGCCACCCCGCACGCCGCGTGGCAAGCGCGAATCCCCACCGCGGCGGCGGCGGCAGCACCGCAAAGCGCCACGTCTTCACACGCGCGCTGCCGCCGCCGTGGCCGCCACGGCCGCTTCCGCTGCTGCCCTGCGCCGCGCACCAGAAACGGTTTGCACCACTGCTCACACGGGCACAACCGCGGGCGCCCCGCCATCCTCCGCGGCAGGCGCATCAGGCGGCACCGCCTCAAGCGAATTTGGCGCGGGGGGGGCGGTGGGCTCGGGCTCGGC
>JAULBY010057593.1:0-10878 GCA_032358315.1 Ophiocytium majus
ACGCTCGTGAAAACAGGAATGAATTTCACGGGACCCGCTTTCGCTGGTCCCAGGGGGGGACCCATCAGCGGGCCCGGCGGGCCCGGGCTTAAAGGGCGCCTGCCCTGCTTCATGAAGGGCTCGCCGCAAATGTTTAGGCTCGTGTGCACAAGGTCATTGCTACGTAGCGACCCGTATGTATACTCAGCTTCGTGCGAACGGCGCAGCGTTCGCACGGCGTGGAGCAGCTTTCAAGAGCTCTCGAGGCTCACACAGCGACAGCAGGCGCAGCAGGACAGCTCCCCCCCTCCATCGCCAAGGCGTGGCCAGCTTGCCAACCGATCCATCAAGATGGCTCACGAGCCAGGTGCGTCAACGCAGCGCCGCTGGCACCACAACACACTCAGTTCTTCTTCTGCTCTTCTCAGTGTGTGCTGTAACAGCCTGTGCAGTGGATTGCCTCCATAACTCGCCGCCAGTGCGCACCAGTGGTCATGGCGGGTCAGGCCTTGGCGCGAGCACCATGTGGGACTGCGGTGTGCGTGCTAGTGGCTGCTGCAGCGCTCCCCGTGGTCAGCTGCAGCTGCCCGCCCCCCAGCAGGTTAGCTGCCACTGCAACGAGCTCCTGCTTCCCCAGTGGTTCTGCCGCAGTCGCTGTAACACGCAGGCAGCGCAGCAGCACGGCGACAGCAGCTCTTTAGGCTAGGCGTGTGGCGGAAGGAAATCACGCTTTACCGCGCAGGGCAGGCCCAGCTGCCGCTGCGCTGACGCAATGAACCCTCGGCAAAGCAGCAGGTCGTTTTCAGCGAAATGAAGTCACACCCAACGCGGCAGCGTTTTGCCATTTGCGAAGGTGGTGAAGGCGGTTAGGGGCGCGCTGGCCTGTGTGGCAACGGTCGGCACCTGCGGCTGTTGCACTAGGTACAGGAGCCATGCGCACGTGGGCAGCCGCAACCGACTGCTCGCCGCCTGCTGCTGCTGATGCAGGTGCCTCCAACCTGCTCGCGAGCTGCACACTGCAGTTGCCTCCACCAACCAAAAACACGGCTGCAGCCATCCAACCATGGATGATCCTTTGTTGATAGCATAGGTTTGAGGTACCCACGGCTCCCAGACACGAGTGTGCTGTCCACATTTTGACCAACCGCCACACTCCCTAAGCCCCGAAGGCATCAAAGCCCCCGGGGCACCTGCTGGTTGTTGAAGTACAAGTTGAAGAACGTGTAACAGTGCGCGCAGAGCAGCAGCGGTCACCAGCATGGCACTTCCCTAGGCATTGCGCTTGCAACATATGAGAGCTTGTTCCTGGCTAGGTACGCGGCAGCAGGTGCGTCACCCACCAACGTCACACACATGCCCATTTTGTGTGTCATGCATTCGTCAGTTAAGTTTTTGCGACACCACTGCCCCGCATGACACTCAGCTCTGACAGCACCTCAATGTTGCAGGGCTTTACTGTCAGTGACTGCCACAAAACCTTTTTCCTTGCAGTGCCCTGACAGGGGCGTGTGCCACATCAGGGTGCCTTTGCATTTGCAGGGGGGGGGGGGCACACCAATGCCACCCCACCTGCTGTCGCCTCCACCGATGCAGCTGGTGCAGCTGCTGAGCAATGTGCGTGCTGGTGTTGACCTCATGCTCAGCAGCCGTATAACACCCACACACCCTCAATCCTCCCCGTGCACACGCCACACACACCACCATTCACACTCTTCCCGCCGCCCCCCCCCCCCGGTTCGCACACTCACAACCTCCCCAACTGAGACACCAATGTACCCCCCACACACACCCGTCATTTCTTGGCTGCCGCCAGCTTAGCTGCCCACCTCCACCCCCCGCCCCCCCCCTTCTCCGTGCGTGTGCAGCGGCGGCGGCGGCGGGCGAAGAGACCACCCCCAGCTTCAGCATGTGGCCAACGGTTTTCACCTACATAGGGCCCTTCCGCTACCTCAAGCTGGCGCTGGTGTGCCGCGAGTGGCGCGCAGCCTACCTGTCCCTCTACCCTTCCTACAAAACGGAAATCGTGTGCGTCGCCACCTCCATTCCCATGGTGCAGTGGGCGCGCGACAACGGCTGCCCCTGGCACTGGAGCCTCAGCGCCAAGGCGATACACAGGGGGGACATGGCGATGCTGCAGTGGCTGAATGAGCAGGGGTGCCCCTGGGAGAAGGAGCACATGTGCGCGCGCGCGGCGCTGTGGGGTCACCTTGAGGTGCTGCAGTGGGCACGCGCGCAGGGGTGCCCATGGGACGAGACCACGACGCAGCACGCGGCGTTCGGCGGCTTCAGAAAGGTGCGGGCCGCGGGCATGCAGCACCGCCAATGGTACACAAAATTCAATGATGTTGTACAATTATAGCTGCCGATGGTATATCAGCTGCCTAGCCGCCGATTGTAAACACGATTTGGCGATGTAATATAGTTCTTGCAAGTGTGTGCATGTGTGTGTATACTTTTGGAGTATGTGTGACCCAGGCCCAGGCCCCTGCGTGTCTCGCAAATGGACAGTGTCACGAGGGCACGTGCAGTGTGCTCGCGACTTAGTGCGCTTCTTCGATGTACTGTGGTATGCAGGGTATTGCTGGGTCCAGAGCACTGTTGCTGACCACAGATTGCTATACAAAGGATATACCAATCCTTCTGTGATCTAGTGTGTGTCTTGCTTTAGCGCGGGGTGCGAGGGGGCTGCTAGTACCCCCAAAATTTTTGAACACCCAGCGTTTGGATGCATAAGCTCAGTCCATCTGTGAAATGCTTCAGAACCTTGTTGAACTGCTGGAAGAGAGAACCTACAAAGGGTCAGGGGACAGAAGCAGTTTGAACCGCACCGTTCCCACCTCTTAAACGCAGTTTGTTGCTCTACGTAGTACTAGACATACTACTTCGAAGTTGAACATCTACAAATGCGAATAACACCTACAGCTACCTGGCCGTCGTGGCTGCCAGCTGAACACCGCCGTGGCTGCCAGCGCAACGCCCTCTTTGATCCCTTGCACAAGTCGTGTGTGAGTGCCCCCTCCTTGATCTAACTCCTCGCGGAAAGCACACTGCTGCCAAAGGCGGACCTGCTCTAGGCACGTCTCCCACACCGTGTCATGCTGTCATGCCCTCTGGCATACCGCAGCACTTCTGCTGTTATGCGCGCGCGCGGCACCTGGTGTTGTGGTGTGCGCCGCATATCTATACATACATGCATATGTACTGCTAGTATACACGCGTATATATGTATATTTGTATGCACTTCGAAATTTATGTATACATAAATGCGCATATACTTCGAAGTGTATGTACATACTGTATTATATACCATAACAGCAGGAGTGGTGCAGTCCACCAGAGCGCATGGCACGCCGTCCAAGTCGTGGGCAATTACTCCACGAAGGGGCCGTCGCCACCTTTGCACAAGCAGCGATGGAAGGACAAGGCACAAACACGGAGGTTATGCAAAAAGAACTGTAGTGGAGTGTGTTATTTACCTACAAGCTTGCGGCCACGGTGACCACCTGCACCTTCCGCCCTACTAGCAGTAGCGCAGGCGATACCTGTAGCGGTGATGCCGGCGCACCCCTTGTGCTGACCCACACTTGAGCGTGCAGCACGTCCACACCGTCTGTAGTGCCCAGCTAGTTTGCCGGGTCAAGTACATTTGGTGGTTGTTTTGGTGGCTTCAAAGGTGACTTGCACTCCACCACTGCGTTGAGTTGTCAGCTAGAGGAAATGCTAGGGTAAGTATGTCAAACGATGATGCTCTGAGTGGCTCCCAAAGCAAGGTACCTCGCCATTGTTTGGGCCCAACAACAGTGGGCGAGCCGGGTACCTACTTGGGCACTGTATACATTCACCGTTTGCACCATCATGCACCTTGAGAGTGACATGCTGCCCTGTCTATGCTACTGCCGTACACGCAGCATGTGAGTGTACCTGCGGCGCAAACTACACTCGGTCGCCACTAGCACGCACTTGAAGAACTCCAGAAGTACCGCTAGTACATGGCACTTCGACCTTTCCAAGCACTTAGGGACACCAAACTGGGAGTGAGATCATGTACTTCTGAAGTATGTACATGCGACAAGACGGCACCTTAGCGCCAACTTGACGCTGCCACACGACAGCCAGCAGCAGCGGCGACACACATAGCACACCATCATGGCATGATGCCACACGCACCACAGACCTGCTGGGGACTATTCAGACGTGTTGTCCGCAGCAGTGGCGGCGTCGCCCGCTGGCTGGGATCTGGCAGCAGCTGCCTCAGCAGTCCACGGCGCCACTACCACTGTACGCCGCCCCGCTCATTTGCTGCCGGCCCCGGCTGGGCTGTGGCGCGTGGTTGCTGATATTGTTGCGCTGACGCTACGCAATGCTGCAGCTTGTAACGCTGCTGAGCGTCATGTGCAGTGTCACCACCACTGTGGTGTGACAGCCTGGGTCGACTGCAGCCGAGCTGCCTACAGCCGGCGTTTGCCCATTGTTGGGCGATGGCATGCCTCGTGTGCCACGGCCAGTGCACACCTCACCACCTGGCCCACCTCAGCCAAAGCGTGCGTGCACCACCCTGCTCTCCACCCCACACTCGATGCGTCGCATCAATACGCACAGTGCAGAGTTTTAAGAGCGAGTGGCTGTGGTGGTGGAGGAGTGGACTTGAGGAGGAGTGCGGCCCCTGCACTCCATGCGCCACTAGGTGCAGGTACGCATGTCCAATACGGCACTGTTTCAGCGCGCCCACAAGTCATGCGGGGCTTGCAGGAGTGCGCAGGCAAAGACTCCTTCTATATACTACTAGTTGTATACTTCAAGTACTTCTTGAAGTACTTCTAATATACCATGTGAGTGTGCGCATGCACACGCACGTGCACACCCTGTGCGCCACCACCTCCGCCCGCCACACACGCCCTCCCCACGATGCCCATCAAACCACTTCACACTCACCGCCAGCACATCCACTCACCCCCCTGCCCCCCCCCCCCTCCCCCGTCCCCCTCCCCCCTGTAGGTGCTGGAGTGGGCGCACTGCAACGGCTGCCCCTGGGACGAGACGGTCTGCACAGTCACGGCGCGCGAGGGCCACCTTGAGGTGCTCAAGTGGGCGCACTCCCACCACGCCCCCTGCGGCCCGGCCGCCTGTGCGGCTGCCGCAGAGGCCGGCCGTCTGCCAGTGCTGCAGTGGCTGCACCAGCAGGGCTGCGAGTGGGACGAGGCCACGTGCGAGCGCGCGGCCGAGTTTGGCCACCTGGAGGTGCTGCGGTGGGCGCGCGACAACAACGCCCCCTGGGACGCGCGTACGGCTCTGGCGGCCGCCCGCGCTGGGAACTTGGCGGTGCTGCAGTGGGCGCGCGCGAACAGGTGCCCGTGGGTCCCTGAGGAGTGTCTGGCCGCGGCGACCGATGAGACGACGCACGCGTGGGTGCAGTCGCAGCAGGCGCAGGCGGACGCCTAGTGGGCGGGGGGGGAAACTGGCGACCTGGAAATTGGGGAAAAAACGGGGAGCAGAATGGAGTCATGGGAGAGGGAGCGGTGGTGTCTCAAGTAGCGGGGTGCTGGTGCGGCTGGTGCGTTGCAGAAGGCAAGCGGCGGGTGGGGGGTACCAGAGACAGTGGGGTGGGCGGTGTGATGTTGAAGTTTGCGGCCACATTCCCAGCCCTTGTCTGAAGTTGAGAGGCGTATTCCCAGCTCTTGCGGCGGGGGGTGGTACGTGCATGTTTCGGGACTGTGTGGTTGCTCCACCAGATTGTGCAGTGGCGGCGTTTATTGGCGGTAGGTAAGGTGTCGCTGCCATCCTCGTGCCGCCAGTCAGGCTGGTTTGGGTAGACAGAGCTGATGCACAGTGTGGCGCCAGACAGGGCGGCTGTTGGCGTGGGTACTGGGCCTGTGGAAAACAGATGAGAGAAATACATGTTTGTGGAAGCCATAGGTGGACAATGGACAATGTAATGTTGCTGGCAAGGCGGTGGCTGCCCTCCTATTCGTTGGCATTGATGTTTGAGCTTGGTGTGTGTTGCTGGGTGCGAATGCCAGCCTAGTGCTGGCCCGCACAGCCTGCCTGTTGCTGTGTGCAAAGGCGTGTGCCCATGTGTGCCAACTGTCACAAGAGCTTGTGCCATGCAGCACATGAGTGGGCACACGTGGGCTGTCCCTGCGCTCACCGCCTTGCAACGAGTCGCACCTGGCATGCACGCCTGCTTGCCATTAGCAAGCCATTGCTAATGGTATGGTGGTGCCCGCCTTTGTTTCCTTTTTTTTTGACCTCATGCGGTCACAGACGGCCAAATGGCCAGGGCGCAAGTGCAAGCTGCCCCCCACCCTCTTCACATTCATCCTGTCAGCGCACGACAGCTGCGGTAACACGTGCGCTTGTGTGTGTGACGGCAGCCAGCCCCAGCAGTGCCCTGGTGTGCCGTTGGCTACATAATTCAAGTATGAGCAGCACTTCACTTTCAAAGTGTCACTGCCTCCAGCACGCTAGCAAGCTAGCAACCGGACCACCGGCATGGTCGGCATCTCCTTGTGACTGAGACGGCAACAGCTCAGCAGCTGCTGCATGTGCGCGCCCGACGCAGTGCTCAGCCGATCGCACAGTGCTTTCACACGTGACGTGTTCACACGCTGGCAACACCTGTCAGCCAAATTTGCCATAACACCACAGGTTGGTGATATTGGTGTGTGTGCGTGTGTGCGTGTGTGCATGTGTGCATGTGCATTGCACGTGGTCACCTGCCCCTGAACTCATAGGGACGTCCCCCTGAGTTCAGCCCCGAGCATCATGATCGTGATCATGATGGCGGAGACACACACAGAGCTCTGCTGAGCAAAAGACACCTCTTGCAGTAGCACACATGAGCCTAGTCTTAGCAAACGTATTCTCCACGTGGGCAGTGCAGGAACAAGGCAAATTTGCAAAGCAAAGGAAGCAGCCAGGACAGCAGCTGCGGTGGCGGGAGGAGAGCAGTGAGGCGGGTGGGTGAGCCCTGGAGGATAGCGGCAGCAGCAGCCATGTCGGCTAAGCCGGAGGAGGAAAGAGAGCCCTGCAAGGTGGATACGGGCGACAGCCTCAAGGTCAGCAGCTGCCGTGTGGCAGCAAACATGATGACTTACCACGGTGTGCCGGCGGCGGCGTGGCAGCGCTGTTGTGAAGCTGTGTGGTTGTCCTTTCTACGGTCACCACCAATTGCCCAGCCGCTAGAGATGGCAGTAAATCGTGTCACAACAGCGACGATGGCATGCTGTTGGTGGTGTTGCTGCATGGTTGCCGTTGTTGTTGGTTGGAGGCGCCCACCAGCAGCTTTTGGCAGCGGCCATGTATGTGGGCCTGGTGGCGTGTTTGCTTGGCTGGACCTCGGCTTTCTTATGACGACAGCCCCCTTGCCAGCAGCAGCACTAATGCACGCACGCCCATGCCAGTTTTTGCAGCTGCAGTGCACCGCAGCGCTTCAATCAGGCAATACAAGTGCACGCGCCAGTGCGGCTGGTGGCGGCCAATGCGTGCCCTCATGCTGGCATGAACCTTCCCTGGGCACGCAGCCAACTGCCCCTGGCATGCCCATGGCAGCTGCAGCAGCAGCGCTCGTGCTGCTGCTCAGCCCCACTACTGTAATACTGTAATACGGCACACCTACAGTAGGGCAAGACAACCCAGACATGTAGTTGCACTTCTGAAGTCTTTATTTGCACTTGTGGGCGTGAGGTAGGGACTCCAAGCGTGCGCATATCCTACTGCGGGCTGGCCCGCCCAAACAGACGCTCCGCGCGCCTCTTTACCTGATTCTGGTTGTGGTGCCCCCTCTGGTGTGCCCTGTGTAATTATGTACAAAAAAAGGACGGGCACAATGGATGCCTTCTTGTGGCAGCCAGCCGGCCACATTGTGGCCAAGATATATATACTACTGTAGTATACTGAAGTGTATATATATGTATGTGTGTGTGTGTATATGTATAGTATAGATAGCACGGCATAGTATAGATGCATCTCATATCTATGCACGGTCAGGACATACTTCAAGTACTTCAAGAAGTATGTATACAGCAATGCGCCTGAGCGGCCGTCAACCTAGGGTTGGACCTGCCACTGCAAAACCCATAGCACGTGTACCCATGCACCTTGAACTTGAAGTAGACCTCAGCCACTTGTTATAGCACCACCCCTCACTTGCGCCCATGCTGGAACTGCCGCTGTTGCTGGTGTGCTGCTGCCGTGTTTTTGTGCTGGGTGTTACTTGTTTTGTGCTGGGTGTTACCTGTTTTGTGCTGGGTGTTACCAGGTGAAGCAGGCAATGGACGAGGCAGCCGTCAAGGCCATACTGGACATGGGATACCAAGTAAGCCATGACCGGGGGTATGCAGCCACCTCCGCACCACCGCTGACACCCATTTCGAATGGCTTTCATGCGTACTTCTAAGTATTCATACTACAGTGAAGTATTTATATTTACGTTTCTGGTTTTGATGTGGGTTTCAACCCTATCCAACACTGTGGGTGTCCGCTACGGGTGTCCACTACCCAAAGGTGTAGAAGGCTACGTGGTGCGGTGGGCCTACACTGTGCGTGTGCATGTAACAGGACTCCTGTCACTGCATCTGTGACTGAATAGTGTTTGCGAGAACACTATTCACTGGTGCCCGGACACAACCCACGCAAGGTGCCAGCACTGGTATCTGTGAAGTGCTGTGTGTGTGTGTGAAACACAGAATGTGCGAAATTGCACTGGCAGTTACTGGCAGTTACAGTTTTGTATGTAGCCCTCCTGATGAGCTGGTGCTACTGGTGCCATAGGCGCTTGAGACAGGCAATCTTTGGCTCGCTGAGCATTCTGCAGCACTGTTACCAGCTCTGCTGCAGCGGCAAGAAGTGTGGTTGCTGCCGCGCCACTACTTCACCTGGACAAACTGCCACCCGCGGGCTTTGGCCTGGCGTGCTGTCCCGTTCACGGCAGTATCTGGGCTTAGCAGCCTTTGAGGTTTTCCTCTCTGTGTTGTCTCTTTCGTAGCAGCGACCGCCTAAGCCCACTTCCTTGCTGCCTCCCGCTGCGCGCCACATATCGTGCACACATAATTTCCTGTCTCTTACAATCTATAATACATCAACAGCACATGTGTGCCCCCGGCGTCCGCCCCACAGGAGGACCACCAGTGGAGCAACGTCAAGCTGCTTCTGATGGTGGTAGCGTGCGTTTTTGCGGGTGTGGCCCAGCTGTACCCCAAGCCCTTCCCTGAGAGCCGGCCACTGCTGGCCGTGTGCTGCGTCAGCTACTTTGTGTGCAGCGCGCTGCTTCAGGTGCGACCCCGCGGTGAAAGTTCATGAACTGGTGAATGATTGTGAACTGAAGTTAGTGAAATTCATGAAGTGTGGTGTGCGGCGTCAGCTACTTTGTGTGCAGCGCGCTGCTTCAGGTGCGACCCCGGGGTAAAAATTCGTGAACAGGTGAACTGCGTGAAGCGAAGTGAGTGAAAATCATGAAGTGAAGTGAAATGAACATGCCACATGTGGTGCCTCAGTTTGCATGGACCAATGACACACGCGGGCTTGGTGCTCAACACCACCAAGCAACCAGTGGTATTGTTACTGTGCTTGGAAAGTAGTACTACCATGTGGTTGTGGCAGGGGGGCGTGTGACTGACAACTCGTCAAGTGCTTTGCAAGTGCTTTGCAAGTGCTCAGACGCCATAAAGCAGTGTATTGTTATTGTGATTGACAAGTATGTGGTTGTTGCAGAGGGGTGACGTGAAAAACAACGTGTCAAGTGCTACAGGAGTATTTAGTGAAAGAAACCTGAAAGGCTGCCAAGCCCAGATGCTGCCGTGGCTGGGGCCAAATGCCAGGCCGAAGCCTGTGGGGTCATTTGTCCACCTGGTGAAAAGCACCAGACAGCCCCCACACCTACACGCGCCGGCCAGTGTCCTTGAGGGCTAGGGATGGTTCAGAGTACAACCACCAGCAGGGCTTACTTGTGCGATGCCACAACATAAATGTGCGTTGCTTGAAAAGGCATGCCACTCGTGACAGTCACCATGCGTGCGCTTGATGGCCGCGCGTGCGTTTCCTGCTGCCGTGCAGCCGAGTACGAGGGTCACGAGGGCGTGCTCGCCGACAACTACAACCAGTCTATCGCCACATGCACACAGGTACGATACTACTTGGAGTACTACCGGTAGTACATGTTATAATAATACTGTGTAATCATAATGGTAGTATGGCACCAGTAGCATGGTAAGCTGCCTGCCGGCGGCTCAGGCCCGCCTGCTAGGTGTCGCTCTTGGTTGTTCAACGAGCCTTGTGACTTTTGTGTGCATACGCTGTCGGGCATGTGCCATCGCCACGAGCGCTCTGGCATGCATGGCATTGGCTCTTGCACCCCCGCAAGCGCAAATAAACCAACTACCAGCACAATATGGTGGCTAGTGGCAGGCGCGCGCCGACGGCTACGCCAGCACCCTGCAGATACCACCACCGGTTTGCGCTCGCTTGCGCTGACACGTAGACGATGCACCCCCAGCCCCACCCCCCCAGCACCCCATTCGATGCAAGCACTCCCGTGCACGCACTGACGTGCACCAGCTGAGCATGAGGTAGCAGCGCTACTGCTTCTGCTGCTGAGCACGCCCACTGCCCCCACTGTCATGTCTGCTGAGCAGGTTGGCGACATCATTGCGGGGCGTGTGGGGGAGGCGGCAGCGCGCGCTGCGGAGTGGGGCGCGGGGCTCGGCCGCGACCTGCAGTGCGCGGGCGACGACGTGGCTCGCAGCGTACTGGAGCGCAGGTCCGTTGACATGCTGCCTACAACTAGGTGTATGTACTTCGATTAAACTCCGCTCAGGGCGCGGAAAGGCCTTTGCACATGGTGCGCGTGACCAGAAAAAGGGATCAGACAGGTGTGGCGAAAGAGCTGGCAATGCTCAGTATTGC
>JAULBY010057604.1:0-10877 GCA_032358315.1 Ophiocytium majus
CAAATCACCCCACAGGCTTCGGCCTGGCATTTGGCCCCAGCCACGGCAGTACCTGGGCTTAGCAGCCTTTTAGGTTTCTTTCACACTGGGGCTTAGCAGCCTTTTAGGTTTCTTTCACATCGTGTGGGTCATAGGATGGCGTTATGGGGCTGCATGTCGGTCACGCTGGTGGTGATACCCAAGCCGCGGCTGCTCATCGCGACGTTCCTCAGGTGCTCTGACAAGCGCAATCGAGCTTTCCTTCTGGAAATACGTTTTTTTTTTAACTGTTTGTCACATTTTTCCCAAGTTTTTTTGAGGGGCGTCCTGTGGGTCATTGGTGGCGTTGTGGCCACATGGGGCTCCATGTCCGTCACACTGGCGGTCATACCCGAGCCGCGGCTGATGATAGAGATGTGCCTCAGGTGGGTTGACTGATTTTTCACCTCCATGAAAAAACATCATCCTGTATGATGGTAGCAATACTCCTCAAGTACCGTCTCTTGCCCTTTTTGCCTTCTTTTCAAGGTTACTTATCGCAACAATACTCCAGGTGGACAAATCACACCACAGGCTTCGGCCTGGCATTTTGCCCCAGCCACGGCAGTATCTGGGCTTAGCAGCCTTTTAGGTGTCTTTCACTCCTCAATTACCGGTAAATAATATCTCAGAAGTAATTGAAGCAGAGTGAATGATGGCACTCCGCACCCCAGCCAAGGTTGGCCGGCATCGCTTCAGTCGAGGCCATGTTGGTGACGCTGGCAGTCACACCCAAGCCTCGACTGCTGATAAATGATCTTCCTCACGTGGGTTGACTCGTTGTCGTGGGTACCACAGTTGAAGTTACACAGTTGAAGTTACACATGACGCTGTCACAGCCAGCTTCAGCTCAACCGTAAAAACCGCCAAACCATTGCTAACCAGCACTGCACTGACGTGTGCATGTGCCTGCCGCTGCCACCGCCTTCACCAGCACCGTGCCCTGTGTGTGGCTGGTGTGTGGGATGGTGGGTGTCTATGCACGTGGAAGCTGCGTCACGTCGTAACCCAAGTAGCAGCAAATTTCTAGATGGGAGTGCATAAAGCCAACTTCAACTTGGCCGAGAAACAGCTACGCTGACGTGCGTCTGCGCGCTGCGTGCATGCCGCCTTTGGCAGCACCGTGCCCTGTGTGTGGCTGGTGTGCGGGACGGTGGGCGTGTGCGCCCGGAAGCTGCGTCACGTCGTAACACGAGTAGCAGCAAAGTTGTAGATGGGATAAAGCCAACTTCAACTCAACCGTGAAACTGCTAAAGCTACACTTATGCGCGCCTGCGCGCTGCGTGCATGCCGCCTTTGGCAGCACCGTGCCCTGCGTGTGGCTGGTGTGCGGAGCAGTGGCCGTGGTGAAGTGGTACATATCACCGGCTGCTGCACAAAGTCAACTTCAACTCAGCCGTAAAAGTGTGTGCCTGCCGCTGCCACTGCCTTCAGCAGCACTGCGCCCTGCGTGTGGCTGGTGTGCGGGACGGTGGGTGGCTGTGCGCATGGAAGCTGCGTCGAGTCGTGATAGCAGAATTTAAGTCGCATGCGGGGGGGCTGATGAAGCCAACTTCAGCTCAGCCGTGGAACCTGTTGCAGCACTGCCAACCAACAACACACTGTCCTGACGTGAGCCTCTGTCTGCTGCTGCCGCCGCCTTCACCAGCACTGTGCCCTGCGCGTGGCTGTTTTGCGGAACGGTGGCCGTGCGCGCCTGGAAGCTGCGCCGATGTCGTGACACAAGTAGCACAGTTGAAGTTGTAGATGGGACTGAATCATAAATTTAACTTCAACTCGGCCGTGGAAAATGCTAAAGCTACGCTGAAATGTGCCTCCGCGCCGCTATATCCCTTCCGCCTTCGCCAGCACTGTGCCGTGCGTGTGGCTGGTGTGTGGGACGGTGGGCGTGTGCGCCTGGAAGCTGCGTCATGTCGTGATGGAGAGTCTGCTGAACCTGCATACGCCGCGGGAGGGGTCGGTCAGCCCTAGGAGCAGCGGCGTGGCGGACCAGCTCGCAAAGGTCAACGGGATGCTGCGGATCGTCATCGTGGTGAGTTCAACTTCACTCCTGAGGTCAACTCTTCAAGTTCACTGTTGAAGTTTGTGTAATCGAGGGGTCGGTCAGGCCTAGGAGCAGCGGCGTGGCGGATCAGCTTGCAAAGGTCCACGGAATGCTGCGGATCGTCATCGTGGTGAGTTCATGGTAGTTCTTTCAGTTTGTGTATCAGTCATAGAGACATGAGTGGCATGTGAAGCTCACTCTTGAAGTTCACTGTTGAAGTTTTGTGTATGAGAGGGGTCGGTCAGCCCTACGAGCAGCGACGTGGCGGACCAGCTCGCAAAGGTCAACGGGATGCTGCGGATCGTCATCGTGGTGAGTTCAACTTGACTCCTGAGGTCAACTCTTCAAGGTCACTGTTGAAGTTTGTGTAATCGAGGGGTCGGTCAGGCCTAGGAGCAGCGGCGTGGCGGATCAGCTCGCAAAGGTCCACGGAATGCTGCGGATCGTCATCGTGGTGAGTTCAAGGTAATTCTTTCAGTTTGTGTATCAGTCATAGAGACATGAGTGGCATGTGAAGCTCACTCTTGAAATTCACTGTTGAAGTTATGTGTATTAGAGGGGTCGGTCAGCCCTACGAGCAGCGGCGTGGCGGACCAGCTCGCAAAGGTCAACGGAATGCTGTGGATCGTCATCGTGGTGAGTTCAACTTGACTCCTGAGGTCAACTCTTCAAGTTCACTGTTGAAGGTTGTGTAATAGAGGGGTCGGTCAGGCCTAGGAGCAGCGGCGTGGCGGATCAGCTCGCAAAGGTCAACCGGATGCTTCGGATCGTCATCGTGGTGAGTTGAAGGGTACTTACTCTTGAAGTTGGTTGTTGAAGTTCGCGTATCTGACAGCTGTGCAGGGGAGCAGCAGCGTGGCGGATCAGCTCGCAAAGGTCAACGGGATGCTGCGGACCGTCATGGTGATGAGTTGAGTTCACTCTTGAAGTACACTCTTGAAGTTCACTGTTGCACGTTGTAGGGCTCTGCCAGCTGGGCAGCGGCAGTGGCTGAACAACTCGCCAAGGTCCAGCAGTTGGCAAGGACCACGCTTGTGGTGAGTTGAAAGTCATTCTGAGCTCCATTTGTTGAAGTTTCTATATAAGTGATAGAGACTTAGAGGGGTGTTGAACTTTGCCTAGCTAGCTCCCCTCCATTCGAGAGCTGGCGTCGATGTTCCAAATGGAAGCTCGCCACGTAAGCTTGAGTTGCAGCTCAAGTGTACAATGGAGGCTGTAACTTCAACTCGGTTCTCAACTCGGTTTTGTAACCGAGCAGGGTGGATGAAATCAACCACGCTTGGCGCACCTGTTTGAGTGCAAGACCGAGTTGAAGTCGCCAAGTTACAGCCTCCATTGGCCCTTCCTCTGCAACTCAAGCTGTACTGGTGGTAGTGGGGGGGGGGGGGGTATGTACTACATGACACCTACTTGAAGTATTAATTTGACGGTACATCAAGTGCTCCTGAAGTGTAGATGGGGCATCACACGTAAGGGCTGAGCAGCTCTTTCATACGCGACACAGCGTACTTTGCCGGTACATCAAATGCTCCTGCAGTGTAAGCGGGCCATCATGCTTAAGGGCTGAGCAGCTCTTGCGTACGCGACACAAGTGGGCCCTGTTGGTAGCTGTACTCTGAATCATCCCTAGCCCTCAAGGACACTGACCGGCGCGTGTAGGTGCGAGGGCTGTCTGTTGCTTTTCACCAGGTGGACTAAGCACCCCACAGGCTTCAGCCTGGCATTTTGCCCCAGCCACGGCAGTTTCTGGGCTTAGCAGCCTTTCAGGTTTCTTTCAGAGTAGATATTTATGGTTTTAAATGGTTTTCAAGCGGAGCGGCGGTGGTGCGGCTAGATCAGAGAGAGGACATGCTTGGGGACAAGTGGTGTCGTGTCCTGTGAGTGCGTGTGCTGCCTGCGTGCGCGCTCAGCTGTAGCCAAACAGATGTTTAGCGTCGCATACCATAGGTATCGGGGTATAACTCCCCCCCCTGGTATAAGGCCCCCCCCCTCAATAAGAACCCCCCGCTTAGTGAATGAGGGGCATCTGGCAGCAAGACCCGGGGTGACCCCTCTATAAAAGTATATAGAATAGGAAAATGCTGTATAAGACCCCCCCCCTGAATATACCTCCCCCGGTGTTAGGGACGGCCGGCGCTCGGCAACACAATCGGGGGTGTTATACCCCGATATCTACGGTAGGTGGCTGTCGAAACAGCGGCAGCCGCAGCAGCACCAGGACGTCAACGCTGCTGCTGGCAGCAGTTGAAGTAGTAGTTGAAGTTGTAGTTGAAGTAGCACAACCGGGGGGTCCTATGCCCCGATACCTACGGTATGCTGACGCAAATCGTGTGACGCCTGTGTGCGCGCTGCTGCAGATCTGCACCTGCTACGTGGTGGGAATCGCGGCACTGCCCATATGCTACATGGTGCCGCCCATGCGAGAGTGGTGAGACCGTCCACAATTGTCATCATCGTTCATGCTTCTATCACAGCATTATGTTTGGCAGTATTTTACCATGTGTGGTATATTACTACTTCAGTGAAGTACTGCAGTGGGTACTTTTAGGCTGCTACGTGGTCGGCATTGCGGTGCTGCCCATATGCTTGGTGATGGGGTATAGCGTATAACTTTCGCATCATCCGCCGTGCAACGCGTGTAAATACGCCATTTAACATATACTACAGATGAACGTATTTATACGGCAAATACGCCGTATATCGCGTTTTTGGGCGTAGAAATACGTAGGAATACGCCGTATTTGTATGACGTATAATAAACGTTATACGCTGTGACACATCACTACCATATGCTGCAGGGTGCCGCCCATGCGTGAATGGTGAGGCCTTGCACGATTTACCATGGCGCGCACCACTTCCACGGCAGCAGCTTTCATAGTAAACTGTGATTCAGTCAGTGCTGCAGTAGTACCACTAGGTACCGTACATCTGAAGTACTCTTAAGTACTACTAGTAGTATACATACATGTACTGTATATACTACAGTAGTACTTCGAAGAAGTATAGTGTACATCAAGACTACACTACAAGTATACACGTACAGTACCATGTGAATGGCCTTGTCGCGGCTGTATGCGATGTGATGCCACTGATGCGAAGCTGGTGAGGCAATGTACCCACACACAATCTATTTTAATATCGGTATACCACGCTACTGCAGTACAGCTAGAGTTGCGCGAAAACGTATATGAGCAAGCCATGTACGCCGTATACGGAGCGTACATGCAGCGTATACTGCTACTGTTTAAAAAAAACAGTTGCGGTAACAGCTTGCCGCAGGCGTGTGTGGGTTGTATCTGGTGCTGTTGCATGGTGGCCGACCCAGCATATGAAGGTATTGCACATGTTTTGACAAGAAAAAACGCCCATGTACGTTTTCGCGCAATTTCAAGTACAACCTGCGTACTTGCGGCGCATCTGGTTACTGTCTATGCCAAGTCGTGAGTACATCTATGGGAGGCCAGGCATGGCCATGGTTTTATGCTGGCTCGCACCACATGAGCTCTTGCGCGCCCACAAAAGCAAAAAACAAATACAGTAGTGTATGTACTGCTGTATACTACTTCAGAAGTACTTCACGTGTATATAGTACTTCTGAAGTAGTATATAGTATAGCACATGGTTACCTCTGTCTTTGAAGCAGATATTTGTGGTACCGGTACGTACTCAGACCACGGAAATTTAGAATACGTCGTAGTATGTTCACTATGTGCTTGAGCCGTGTCATTTTTGTGCCTATGGCATATGGATGCAACTTCGGTGCGCACGCCACTGTGGGCAGGGCCCTGAGACCAAAAGTCAAGGGTCCCACTTAGCCACGCCTATAAAATGGCCGCTTAGAATGCTGCCTAAACGAGTTCAGAGCCCCCGTCCGCTGCAGGTGGCGGTAACAGTTCAACAGATTAACAAGTTGAAGACCTGGTGTCAAAAAGGTTGCTAAGCCCAGCCTCTGCAGTGGCTGGGTCAAAGGCCAGGCTGAAGTTCGTGAGGCGATTTGTCTGTTCAGTCAACACCAAGTGGCCCCCACCTTGCACATGCAGGTCAATACGCTCAAGGATGCGAATGCTGGAGACTAGTAGTGTGTCGATGTTAAGTCCGCGTGGGCACGAAACGCACTGTCTACATGTGCACAATGGGAAGAAGTATGGCAAGCGCCTGGGCAACTTTACTTCAAAGTGTGTATCGGTATAACCGTAGGAAGTACGTAGAGGTATTTACATGTACCTGCAACCACTGTATACACATACACTTTCGCAGTGGGAAGTACTTCAAGTACATGCATGCTGCTGAAGTATACAGTACGTGTACTGGCTGCAGCAACACCACGATATACTGCAGTCAGCAGAGTACATCAGCAACAGGGGGCATAACTTTGTGGCGTAAGGCATGCCATGCAGCTTTTCATTTGGGGTTTCATGCGCTTTGCTGCCTCGCCGCGCCTCCAGGCTGGACGACCGCCCGATACTGCAGTTCCAGCCCATGGCCTTCATTATCAGGTGAGACCGGGCTGGTGCATCCCGTGTGGCAGCTGGTCAAAAATCAATACCATATACAGTATACCTACTACAGTAGTATAATGTAGGTACCTACCTCCCAGTGCCGACGTAATTGCCCGGTCAACCACTCGCTGTTGGTACGTTTGTTTGGGAGCCACGAACGAACCTGCCTAATGTGTCCCACAACTAGTGCCTCGAATGATTGAGTACATGTGACGACCCAAATCAATGGGGGAGTGTACCTGCCTTTGGAGTCACCTAAGGAGTTGCCTGAAGTAATTGACCCGGGTAGTTAGGCATTGGACGGTACCATGGCGAGGTCGACCACCAGGCGCCCGGTCACGAACGCCGACACTGTCAGCCTTGGGCCGCGACACAACGAATTCTGGGTTAAGTGCGCTTTTATGTAGCGCAAAAACTTGGGTGTTTGTCAATCCTAGCTGCTGCGGTGGCCGGGGGGAAATGCTAGGCCGAAGCCCGCAGGGCAATCCATAATCCATCCACGCACTCAAACGTGTAGGTGTGGAGGCTGTCTGGTGTTTTCCACCAGGTGGACAAATCATCCCACAGGCTTCGGCCTGGCCTTTGGCCCCAGCCACGGCAGTATCTGGGCTTAGCAGCCTTTTAGGTTTCTTTCACTCAAAAGCAACCAGCCAGGCGCCGTGCATAGCCTCACCACCCCTCCGCCACTTGATGCCGCCGCCGCGCGAAACGTGCTCCCCGTGCCCCCCCCCAGCGTGTGGAAGCTGATGATCACAGCGGCCCTGGTCCAACCCGGCATTCTCAGCAGCAGCAGGGACGGCGCTTCAACACCTTGCGGGCCCCAGTCATTCAGCGGCTTCGCACCCACACCGACCGCCAGCCCCCGTGCACAGCAGGGCGCGACCGGCCCGCGCCGCGCCTCCGCCGTCAGCTGCGGGACCCGTAACGGCCGATCCTCGACGACGGCCACTGTGTCACCCTTAGGTTCCAGGGGGTCCGTGGCCGGTGCGCAGACGCCGCCGCCCGGCACTGGCAGGGCGTCGGTGTTAGGGAAGTCGACCTCTAAGGTGTCGCCCGCGCCCGCAGCGGTCGCCCTTGTGGCGGAGGAGACGGTGCTGCAAGACTACATGGACGAGGGGGTGTCGGTCGCGGAGCTCGAGGCGGGTGTGGCCACTGCGGCGCCTCAAGGTGTCGCGGGCGCGGCCACTGCGGCACCTCAACGTGTCCCGGGCGCCGCAGTCGCGCCCGCGCCTGCCGCGAGCGCGAGCGCGGTGTCGCCGGTGCCGCCACTGACTATGGTGGAGGTGGTGCACAGCGAGGCTTGGACCTGAAGTTTCAACTCCAACTTCAACTACAGCAGCACGGGGCCCGGCGGGCTCCGCATGTCGTTGCAGCTGGGCACGGCATCGCGGGTAAGCGCTGCTCAGCACTCTGGTGCCCGCTGACGCTCAGCAGGTGCCTGCTCAGGGCATCCTAGGCTGCGGTTGCACAGCCTGGAGTGTAGCTGCCACGTCGGGAGGGGCAGTGCAAGCGGGGTTCATAGTCGTGCAGCCTGCCTGTCGCAGCTCAGATCCACTTACAATTTCGGCCCTGAAACTCCACTAAAACCGGGCAGTAGGTGGGCGTGGTTGCTGGTGCCCCACTCCCCCCTCCACCCCCTTGTGTGGCCAGGCACGCCGCATGCCTGCGTGCATGCAGCGCTGCACTCGCCAAGCGGATGGCCAGCGCAAGTCCGTCCTACTACATTTCCCCTCCAGCCGGCTGTCGGTTGAGTTGCAGCTCCCCTGGCCTGGGCTGCAGGTGTGCACCGCTACTGTAGAGGTCTTCCTTCTAAAGCCGTAGAGACCTCTTCAGCTGACGCTTCCTAGGTGCGGTGGTCGCTCCAGCACCGGCTGGTGGCCTCTGCCGCCCAATGGCGCGCGCCCCTGACACGCGCTGCCGTGCCCGAGCAGCAGTAGCACGCGCTCACTGTCGGGAGCCTTTGCCGGGGTCCCGAGCCCTCACCATCGGGTCACACCCGCCGCATCTCCTCTGGTCCATAAGGGCCCGCCGCTTGGTTTTGCGATTGGGACTGACATCATGTATGTCTACATGTTGCGACTGACACGGGTCCGCAAGCCCCTGGAGGTACTGCGCGGCAAAATGGCGGCCCTAAGCCCGTACATGTGGGTTATTTTGGCCGCCCAGCCAAGAGCAAGTGCCCCCCACCCCTACACGCGCGGTCAGTATCCCTGAGGGTTAAGGATGCTGTATGACCGATGTGTGCCGTACTTGTGCCTTATCCAACACACACCACTCCGCCAACTCACTGGTATTTACAACAATAAAAAGGCCCGATTTTGCGTGGGGCATCACCAAGGATATGCTGGGGGCTGAGCACTGTGTGCATGAACCACTCCAGGGGCCGTGCACGCTTTTCCTTGCCGATCCTGCACTGTTTCTACCCGGTTTGTTCACAAGGGCGCAGAGCTCTGATTGGCGCCGCAAACTATTCAATTACGCTTACGGAGACCTAGGTGACTAAAGTCCCTAGGAAGCTGCCGCGCCACACCGCCCCCGCCCCGCACATGAGCGTGTGTGTGTGCACGTGCACGCATGCTGATCGACACCAAGGCGGTTGCAGAAGCGTGTCCAATCATCTGCCCCCCCCCCCCACAAATAAAGGTTCAGAGTGATATCTGTGTCAACCGCGGCTCGCGCCTGCTGAGCACACCAGCCGCAGAGGTTGAGCAGGTCTCGCCGCCCGACCAGCCGTTGACGGCATGCCGCCACGCGCACAGTGGCACCATGTGCAACACACACTGGGGAGCCACCATCGCCGGAGCAGCCACCACCACCGGACCACAGCAAGAGGCGAGCGGGGCGTCCGAGTGGGCCGGTCCGCCATAGGATATACCGCCGTCTGGAGTCCCTACCTCATGTGCTCGGCAGCCGCTTGGAACCGCGCTCTGGAGAGCTGTCTAGAGCAGCGGGACAGCTGCTGCTGAGCAGCAGCCGTATAACCGCCGCGCTGAGAACACCCTAGGTGTTTGACTCTGCTCTTTGTGGGGCGGTAGAACTGCCCGTAACATGCGGGCATACTTCTTGAAGTACACGTGTGCCAGTGAGTACGCCCGTGGCAGCAACCGGACTGCGTGCGGCTGCTTTTCGAGTCACGCACACTTGCGAATGCGTCAACCATGTGAGCTGGGCTCAGCTAGCGCTACTTGCCTGCGCCGTGCAAGCATAGCTGCCGTGAGTAGCACAAACGGCGCAGTATCTACTGGGCGAAAACGGTCGCGCCCACACACTTGGGCAGTCGCGGATTGTAAGCTGCTGCTACACTGGCGGTTGCTGGAGCTGAAGTGCAAATATTCCAACAGCCTGCACGGCACTTGCGAAGTTGCACGTACCATTTAGGGGCCCAGCTCTCAGTGCACTCAAGTTGGAGGCGTAGGACCGACGGCATGCAGTTCAGGCACGGGATGTACGAGGCACAACAGCTGCTAGCGGGTGAGGCGCAGCCTGTCGACATGCTGCAGCATGCGGTTGCAAGCTAATACTGTGAAAGAAACCAAAAAGGCTGCTAAGCCCAGATAGCGATAACCGTAGCTGACGGTGCAAAATACCGTGGCGCACAAGTCTCTTTCGGGGCCCAAAAACCGCATGCCAGAGTAACAACCCGGGGAAATACCTAGACACACAAAACGGTACAAGCAGCACATCAAGTTCGGCTGCACGGTTCCCACACTGCGCTCAGCTACCCCCAGCGAAAGCAGCAACAGCCGAGGGCGATACGGCGGCAAAACGCCTTGAACAACGTCACAAACGATGTGCTTTCGCATTTTTTTGTTTCTGCGCGCACAGCGTCGACCCGCCGTTAGCCGGCCGCCTTCGTGAGACACACACTGTCGGTGCCGCCGCCGATCGCGGGCGCTTTGCCGCCGCGCCCCGCACGCGCCGCCGCCACGGAGATGCGTGCCGCTTGCGGAGTGCTGCTGCTGCCGCTGGGGCTGTGACACCCGGCTCAGAAGGCCGCTAAGGAAGCAGCCGCCCCCCCACAGCACACAGCCGCCGCCCCCCTGCCAGAACTCCCCCTACCCCGTGTGCTGTACTGCCAAAACGTGGCACCTCGCGACATGCACGCCGCCCAGGCCTCAATACCACCACAGGCCACACACCCCGCTGGCAGCAGCACCACATCTGCCTCTCCTGTGCCACGCTCGCCAGTGCACCTTGCAGCGCATACACGTGGCCAATTCCATGCTTTGGAGAGCCCTGACAATCCAGCAGCTCCCATTTCTTATTACCCACCCACCCACCCAACCCCCACCCCAACCCCCTCACCCCCTAAACCT
>JAULBY010057615.1:0-10869 GCA_032358315.1 Ophiocytium majus
GCAGCATGAAGTTCCCGCAAGCCCTGCACTCCAAGGCCTGCAGCCCGGCGCACCAGCACCTGCTGTTCTGGGTGCCCATGGGGGATGGCACCTCCGCCATCTTCGTGGCTGACGGCGAGGGCCTTCTCAAGGTCATCGGCACCGGCAGCGCCTCCTGCCTCAAGGCCCTCCATCGCAACTTGCAGCTGTGGGGCTTCACCAGGCTCGACAAAGGCCTGTGGTTCCACCCCGGCGTGCAGCCCGGCAGCGGCGTCGACCAGCTGAGGTCGCTGGTGCGCGTCAAGGGGCCTGCCGCCAAGAGGCAAAGCAACCTCGCCGCCACCTCTCCCCGCCAACCCGCCCCTGCCGCTAACCTCCAAGCCGACCCTCCCGCCCCCGCCAGCCCCTGCGACCTAGACGGCTTCGACATGGACGAAGGGATGGCCGAGTGGGTCATGGAGCTGATGGATGACGAGCCCGGCGCCGCATGGTGATGCGGCAGGCGCAGCAGCTAGGCTAGGCAGGGCTAGAACCACACGCGCTCCTGTAGCGGAGCCGCATAGGCGCGCTTGTTGACAGCGCGCACGCCCTGTGTATTTTCACTACTGTAATACATCGTACTACACTCGTTCCACAACACACAGGGAATGACGTTGGTGCCTGCTGCTTGGTGCTGGTGCTGTTGTACCTGCGGTGCCGAACAGCTGCCACACCCAGGTAGGCATACGAATGGCTGTAACAATTGGTTCGTTCTCACTGTTTTGGGGCGTTGTAACGCTGTGTCGGGGGGTGCTGCTTGCTCAGCAGCACTGTTGCGGCTGTAACCTTGCCTGCCTTGTAGACTACGTGCTCTACATGTATGTAATTAAGCATGTCATTGACTGTCACACCACCTTCATGGCGTTCCACATTGTACCCGATATCTGGTATGAATTGGTCGACCATGCAGGCAGACCTGCCACAATCCATACACGCGTTGGCTGCGCTGCACTCACCACCTGGGTGCAGCTGGAGCATTGCAGCACCTGACGACCGCATCTGGCGTGAGGCGGTGGCAATACGCACATGAGTGTGTGCAGGATTTCACACTTTGTTACTTCTTTTTGGGCGGGGAAAAACAGTTGTGTGAGTTTCATCACCACATTGGCAGGTGGACACGTCGGCGAGTGGTCACTTTTAGCACCAATCGCAATGGCTCTCTCTCTCCCTCTTAACCTCGCAGGTGCGCGCCCAATGTTTGGGCAACTTCTGCTGTAACAACAGCAGGAGTAACTACTTATGAAGTATGTGTGAAGGTTAGGGCATGGTGGCACATTCTTTAGCTGCCATCCGTTCCTTGACACAGTGCCCGAAGGACTCCCACCGCTGCCGCGCGCGCCAGGTCATCGTGTACTACTGTAGTATGTGCCAACACAGCTCTTCACTGGAGCCGCACAAAGCTTTGCTGGCAGTAGCTGGGCGAAGTGTCACTGACATTACACAAGTGTTACAGTACTACAAGCAAACGGGGAACGGCTCGTTCTTGAACTGCTGCCATGGTTATCGAACTGCCAACATTGGGGTGCCACACAGCTGTTGTGCACGCACTCACACGGTTGCGCTGCCACCGAGTGCACACGCGCTGCCCCTCAGACACAAATCATCACCGCACCCCACAGCCACAGAACATCAAACGCAAACAGCAGCCGCCACGGACACCAGCAACCTACCACACCAGCAAACACAAACCAGAAAGTGCTGTGTTATCGCACGGCCACGCCCGAACCGCCGCCGCGCAGGCGCCGGCGCCGCCGCTGCCCGCCAAAATACTCCAACAGTACATGGCAGCGAGCGGCAGCTGGCAGCGGCCATTGGCTACTCCGCCGCCGCGCTGGCTACTTGCCATCGAGGCTGGCGAGCTCTTGCCGCAGCTGGTCCTCTCGCGCCAGCACGGCCAGCTGGTCGGCGTCAAGGGCTTCGCCGCGGTCACGCTTCTCCTTGGTGGCGTCCACTTGGCGCAGTTTCTTGGTGAGGGCTTTGCGCCGCTTGTCGGGGTCGGCCGCGGCGGCGGCGGCGGCGGCCGCGCGGTCGGCTTCCGCTTTGAGGCGCTCCTCCTCCTCCGCCTTGGCACGCGTCTCTGCCTGCCAAACATGTACACATATACCGGGTATGCATAAAGTGTACATGGTTTTATGTCAGTCTTCGGAGTACTTTAAACGTATTATTATTGTGGGTTTTGGGTGTTGGGGGGGGAGAGGGGGGGGGGGGGCTTAGCGACAGTCAGCTTTTGAGGCGGGAGCGCAGTGGATGCGGACAGGGCGGGTAGGTGTCTGTGGTGTGAACGTTGTGCTTGTTGAGGCATCTGCAGCTGAGTCATCTTACATGGCCTCTGTAGGTGAGTTCGCTGTGTGACCATGTAACGGCAAAAGTGGCTCGCACAGAGAACAACGGACCCCACCAATTGTGGTCACCTCTGGGGATAAAAAGTTGGCACATTATGCAGCTGATTGCACACACAGTGCGGAACGCTTGCACTCTGCAAGTGCACAAAACAAGTCACGTGAACGAGTGCCCAAACGTGCGGCACGGCATGTGCTCCCTCTCACCTTGCGCGCCAATTTCTCTTTCATCTTCTCCTTTTCAGTTTTTTTGGGCGCTGCTGACGCAGTGCTCTGCGCCTTGACCTGCACTCCAGGCGCAGTACAAGGCAACCGCACCATAACACGCACAACATACGCACTATCAGGACATGTGCTATTTGATCACATTTGCAGAAGTACAGCACGTGCTGCATGCTGGTGCTGCGCAATACCCGCTACCCTGGCACTGCCTACACAGGTGGCCACACTCCAAACACCGACCCATGAGAGCCACCCATGCACCACCACTGCCCCACCACAACACCAAACACGCGCCACTGCCGCACCCCCAACTCACCCGCACGCGCCGCCGTCAACCACATCTTCAACGTCAACTTCAACTAGCAGTCAAGCTCCTTCAACTTGCACCCGTGCCGAGCCGCACGCACCTTCCCAGGGCCCACCACAGCGCCCTCCCGCTCCGCGCGCAGCATGGCCGCCAGTGACCCCCCCCCTCTCGCCGCTGGCGGCCGATATGCCTCTGGCTTGGTGGGCGACGTGCCGCCGCCGCCGCCTGCTGGGCTTTTGGCCGCTGGTTTCCTGCCAGGGCTCGCCGTGCGGTCCGCGTATGTGCCTGGAGCAGTAGCGCGGCCGCATGGGGGGTAGATGGCAGTGGCAGATAGTGGATGGTGTGCGGGGTGGTGACTTGTGGGTGCGGTCAGTGGGGCATGCGAGTAACGTGAGGGCAGGTGGCGGGTTTGTGTGTGTGTGGATGCTGGTGTGTGGTGGCGACTTGTGGGTTATGCAGTCGGCGGGGTGCAGTCGGCGGGGTACTGGAGTCGTGACTTGGTGCGCGGCAGACAAAGTCACAGGGACTTGCGCACCATGACGGGCGCCGTGGCACAGTACATGCCAGCCATGCCATGCAGAAAGGCGCACAGACACCCAGCCCCAAGCGCCCAGCACTCAGCCACCAGCACAAGGTATCAAGCCTGCAGCGGCAAACCGCCGACACTGGCGCGCGGACTCTCCTGTTGCCGCACGCTCTCTCTCTCTGGCTGTTTGCAGCTGCTGCCTATGAACACATGCGCTAAGCATTTACCGATACTGCTGCTGCTAGTGCTGAGCACGCCGCCAAAGTAGCAGCCGCACACCTTCTGGCACGGGGCGCCAGCGCGCGTCGTACAGCTGCTCCATGGGGCGGCTGTACACGGGCCCCGCCCCATCGTACTTGAAGAGGTGGATGCCGTTGTCCACATTCATGCGTGGCGCGCACGTGGCCGTCATGAAGTAGCGGCTGTCCGGGGACCACCCATACTTGACCGCGCAGCTGCTCATGGCGCTGCCCAGCATCTGCAAGGGGGTGCAAGAAGGGGGGCGGGGGGGGGCGGGAGGGGCACAAGGGCACGCACAACAGCAAGCGAGGCGGTGAGGCGGCATGGGCGTGATAGGTGGTTGTGGCAGGGAGACTTGTGCTGTTGCGCAGGTGCTGTGCCACTGGCCAGGTGTGCAAGAAGCCTTGGCGTGGGATTGGGGGGGGGGGGGGGCGCAGTTGGCCAGCCCAATGCACCACCACAGTTTTGTTTGTGCCCATGCATTGTTGCACGCACGCCCGACATGTCTAGGGCCCTTGCTTGCCAGCATGTTGTGCTGGCAAGGCATGCCTCGTCATTGCTTTGGCTGCGTCACACAAGTGCGCACGCCTTGCACGGTTGCAGGCCATGGCACGCATGTCGCTCTTGCACAATCGGTGCGCACAAAGTTTACCGAATATGACTTTTGACGGCGCCGGCGTCTGCTGTGCTCAGCCACCTTTGAACCAGATTTTCGTTGGTTTCGTCAGCGTAGCAACACCAGCGAGCCTCACCACAAAAACCCCTCCCACGTTGCATGCAACTCAAAGTAGTATACATACACTGCAGTGTTAGATATATAGAAATGCTTATAACAGCACTGGCTTGCACCCTTTGACAGCCCTCCAAGGTGCGTGCCACACACACTGTGCGGCGCCTCAAAAGGCACCCCTCTTGCCTTGTTCCGCCGCGTATCCCAGAAGTCCATCTCTCCCGCCAGGTTGCCAAAGCCCGCAATGCACAGGAAGCGGCCGTGCGCGCTCCACGCCAGCGTGTTGCGGTGCGCCGTGCCAAACTGGAACGTCTGATCGCCGCGCGCATTGTACAGCGCCGTCTGCGTGGGCATGCTCCCCGCGCACACTGCAAACCTCCGGCCTGCACTCGCATGGGGTGCAAGAGTTGAGCTTGAAGTTGAAGTTTGCACCCACACGCACACACGGACACACGGTCGGCGTCCGCACCAGTGAACAGTTGTGCATGCGCATCTGCAGCGTGCCGGCATAGGAGTACATGCGTCCAAGCACATGCGCACACGAGGACTGTGGTGGGTGTGGGCTGTGCTACCAGTGGCAATACATTGGCTGGCGTGGGCGCGCACAGGTTACCCCCCCCCGCATCTTGCGATCCTTCGTTATACGTGGCCACAACAGCTGTAGCAGCTGATTGCCACAATATGATGCGCGACTGGGCTGGCCATGACAGGGCACGTGCCGTGTACGCGTGACCGACAGTTACACTTTTTGTCTTGCACTCTGAAAGAGCACCCAAGGACACGGTGCCATGTGTACTTGCTGCACAAATACTCGCAACATACATTGAGGCGTACATATACTTTTCGGACAGTGAAGTTAAACGCAAGCACAAGACAGTGCGCACCAGTGATAGCTACAACACAGTGCGGCACCAACCGCATGCCGTGCTCGGCGCCCTCAACGACTTTTGAGCGTCTAGTCTACATTTATGAAGTGACTGAAATTCCCCGAAGTGTTGAATATGAAGTATATACAATAAACATACTTAAGGTACTACATGCATACATACTGTATTTAATTACTAATAAATAAAAGATGCAGCAGGTGTGCCGCACCTGCAGAGGAGGGTGGCGCCCACTGGACGTCGTGCACGGCGCCCTCCTTGGGCGGCGCAATTGCGCAGTCGTGGGAGCCGTCCGCGTGCAGCAGGAAGATGCCCGAGCTGCCGTAGTAGCTCTGCCCGGTTGCGTCCACCTCCGTGCTGACCACGCCCACCAGCGCGCTGCCATCCGGGCACCTGTCGAGTGCACATGAGCATACTTTCCTGTGAGTCACGCTAGGCCGGTACAACGGGTCGGAGTGGACTTGCGCACAGCTGCAATTTTGCTGCTGGTAGCGCCCTACACTGTTTATTGGAGTGTACCATCGCCGCGCAGCATCTGCTCAAGGACGCCTGGATTCCGAGCGCAGTGACTAATGCCAATCATGCTGAAGTGGCCATGGGTGTCCCCGCCATCAGGCACGCCCGGCATTCCCTGGGCTTAACTGACTGAAACTGCTGCCGGCAGGTTGCACACATCAGAGCGCGGGAGCCCCGGCACTGCCTGACGGTGAAGCGTGGATGGATTGCAGTGATTGCTCTTGGCACGTGGCAAAGCAAGGCGTGCCAGTCCTGGCAGTTGGCAACACTGCGCCCACCACCACAGCTGCCACCAACGCTGCACATACGCCGCCGCAGTGATTTCACATAAACATGATTGGCACCCGAGCTCTGACAGGTGCTGCACACCAATGCCCCATGAACACTGTAACAGCTTCACCACCTGGCTTCGGCACACAGAACCACTGCCCCCTGCACAGGGTAGACAAAACTGCAAGTGCTGCACACAGCTGCAAGCGCTCCGTCACACCACACGCAGCACTGACCACCACCCAGCCCCCCCCTCCCCCCCCAAGCACTGCCGCACCACACCACCCACCATCGGAAGCTGATCTCCTGCGCCTGGAAGCTGCTCCTGCTGGCGGTGGCCGTCAGCTCCACCCCGTCCCCCACCCGCCCCAGCTGGTACACGGTCACGCGCGCCGGCTTTCCCTTTACCTCCGGCACAAACGCCGCCACATGGTGCGGCGCGCCGCCGGGGGCGACGTTGAAGGCGTTGACCTTGGGCACGTCCACTGTGCCTATGGGCGCGCCGCTGCCGCCCCGACCGTCAAAAACCTGAGGGGGTGGGTTGTGCGTACGCGTGTGTGTATGCAGGGGGAGGAGTGGTGCACGCGTGGGTTAGAGCACTGATGTAGGCAGGGGGGGATTTTTGTGCTTTAGTGGTTGGGGGGCGGCGTGTGCACAGGGAGGGGTGAATCGAAGGCGTGTGCGGAGGCAATAAAGGTTGGTGTTTTTGGTATCCTTCGTGCGCAGCGGATGGGTGGAGGTGGTGGTAGGGGTATGGCTGCAGGCCAGGTAAGCCCCCGCGGCATGACAGCAGTGCAAGGGCATGCTCAGGATTGCAGGGCCGGTGTGGCTGTGATTTAGCGTCACATAACTTGAATGGGGGCCTGATGGTTTGAAGCCACCACAAAAAGCTGAGTGCGCAGTACGCTATATAGGTGAACTTGGCTGGTGTGCACCATGCTGTTTAGATAAATATTTTTGTATTGCTGCCCAGAGGCAAGTACGGATGCAATCCACTTCAAGAGCGTCTCATACTGCGCTGCAAGCGTGCGCAACCTAATGTGTTGGTACCAACTGCTGCAGTGCCATGAGAACCATGACATTTGTTGCAAGAACACAAACATGAACACACGCCCCTTTTAGTCAGCAGGCTCTGCAGCAGCGACAGTAGCAACAGCTGCCCCGCTGCTGTTGGTGCCGCTTGTGAGCTGTTGATGACGTGCTAGGCCAGCAAAATCACCAACACAATAACGTGCTGGCTTATGTGAGGAGCTTGTCCAGGTGTGCAGTACACCAAGGTGCAGTGTACCACTACCCACACCGTTTTCCTTGCCTGGATCTGGTCGTTGACGATCCGCACCGCCAGCGCCTCGTCCGCCGTCCACTGCAGGCTAGGCCACTGGGACTGCCGCAGCTGTTTTTGCGTCACCCTCAGCACCTCCCTGCCGCTGGCCACCTCCCACGCCACCAAGTTGCCCGGTGGCCTCCCCTCCCCCTCCGCCGCCTTGGCAGGATTTTGCCATGTCAGCAGGTACGTGCCCTTGCGGGAGAAGCTGAGTGACTTGGCGGGCAGGGCAAGGGTGCACACAGCCTCGCCCGTTGAGCCCGACCTCACGGTGACGGTGTCGCCCGCGGCCACCGCCAGCAGCGCACCGTCACCGCTCCATTCCACCATGTCAGCCGACACTCTAGGGAAGACCTCGTCTTGGCCCACCGTGCTGCCCAGTTGGTCGTCGGCGACGCCTCGAGTGAAGGAGGGCGGGCCGGTGAGCACCTCCAGGCCTGCCTTGGAGCGCAGCAGCAGCTTGGTGGGGGGAACATCCTCCTCCACGGCCCTGGTTGGGCTGTCCCCGCCCGTGGACATGGTGCACACCTGGTGTTCGAAATTTTTGTGCGTGAGTCTGCAGCTGCAACCCGGCAACTTCAAGTACTTGCAGTTACCTTCGTGAAGGGCGTCTGCTCACACTAAAAAACGGGGTATTGGTCGGCGTGGTGCGGTTGTCCATTCCTGTGCACGCTTGGGGTCCACCAGGTGGTAAGCGTTCAATGTCCAGCTCGTCGTTGCTGTTATGGCTGTGCGCCTGCTGCCTGCCGCATGCGGCCGCAACAAGTTGCTGTAGGCTGCATGCACGACCGCCGCTGGACTTCTGGTGCAGGTGCAGCCGCGTGCTGTGCTCAGCTGGAGCAGTATGCTTACTGCAGGCCTACCACCGCACCTCCTGTCTGCCCTGCAGGCTTATTAGCGTTAGCACCAGCAACAGGTCGCACCAGCTTGGTAAACCGGCCGCGCGGGTGCAGCTGCAGCAGCCGCGCGGCGCGGAAGCGCGCGCGCGCATGGCGTCTTGCACAAGATGAGGCGCCTGCCACGGCTGCTGCTGCTATCACTGCTACTGGCAGCAGCACTGCAGCTGGCACTGCTGACTGCACTGGCAGTGCCATGCCAGGCGCTGACCGCTCTGGAGTTCTACTCCGGCATCGGCGGCCTCAGGGCCGCGCTGGCACAGGCCATGGCAGCCACTGGTGGCATGGCCCATCCCCCGCAGCTGCAAGTGACGGCATACGACGTGAACGAGGCCGCAAATGCCGCCTATGCTCACGCGTGGGCAGACGCTCCCACCTGCAAGTCCATAGAGCACCTACGCGCCGCCGACCTGCCGCCTGCGGATGTGTGGCTGCTGAGCCCGCCCTGCCAGCCCTTCACGCGCCAGGGGCTACAGCAGGACACGGCGGACCCACGGACGCGCAGCTTTCTGCACCTGCTACAGCTGCTGGAGGAGGTGCCACGGTGCCCCACGCATGTGGTGTTGGAAAACGTGGTGGGGTTTGAGGGGAGCAACGCTTGCGTGCGGCTACTGGCGGCGCTGCGGCGACGCGGCTATGCGGTGCATCAGTTTGTGCTCAGCCCAACCCAGTTGGGCATACCCAACACGCGAACCAGGTAAGTTCCAGCAGCAGAGCAGAAATTTGTAAACGGCATGCGGCAGAGCGGCTGCACAAAGTGGCCACATACCTCTAGTGAGCTAGCTCTCTTGTGCGTGAGTGCGCATGCGCACAGCCCGAGCTTGTGAAATTGGCGCCTAGCAGCCAGCTAATGGCACCGCCATATGCATACGCGCCTTGCCACGTTCCCACGCATGACAATCCCTATCCCCTGGCACTGCCACTCACTGCATCTTTTGTTGTGCGATTCTGGTGCCTCTTCCTTGTGTGCAGGTACTATTGCCTGGCAGAGCGCGTGCCCACAGCCGCTGAGGGCAGCGGGCAAGTGCATGCCGTATGCCACACCTTCCCTGTCGCCGCACCCCAGCAGCTGCCTGTGTACCCACGCACACTCGAGTCATACCTGGATCACTCGCTGGCGCCGAGCGAACTGTCCGAGTATATGGTGGAGCAGCGGGTGCTGAACGCGGCGGCGCGCGGACAGCCGCTGGACATTGCAACTTGCGCGTCCACCGAAACGATCACCTTCACCAAGGTGCGAGCCCTTGCCTGCCTTCTGCCGCTGCACACTTGCTGCCATGAGACGGAACACAGGACATGACGCAGCACAGCCTGTTGACTACGCATGTCTCCGCACCATGCGTGCTCGCTGCCAACAAGGCGCCACATGTCTCACTGTCGCACGTGCGCATGACTGCTGCACTGCCGCCTGCCACCTCCGCCCAGGGGTACGGCAAGCAGATCGGCAAGGCGGGCCCTTACCTACTTCTAGAGCAGCGCCGCACAGCCGCCGGCGCGCTGCTCAGCGTGTCGCAGGAGCAACGGGAGCGGTTTTCAAGCGCGGCAGGCGTGCCCCTGCTGCGCTACTTCACACCGCAGGAGATGCTGGCGATAGCGGGCTTTCCACAGGCGTTTGCGTTTGCGCCGGGCATGCCGCGCCGCAGCGCCTACCAGCTCATAGGCAACAGCGTGAATGTGGCGGTCGTGCGGTGCCTGCTGGAGTGGCTGCTGCACGGCGGCGGGGGCGCCGGTGGCGTGGCTGACGGCGCCTCAGCGGAAGCGGCGGCAGCTGGGGGGACACGCTAGGCGCTGGTGCGCTGTTCGTGCGCTCTGGGCGGTGTACATAGCACGTCCCACGCTGCGCGCTGCAAGCAATTTACAACACAATGCAAGCAATTTGCAACACAGTTTTTTTTTCTCGCCGTGCACATGGCACTTCCTGCGTGAGTGTACCAATGCTGCTTGTTTGGAAACGAGTGCGCCACATGCTGCAGCTGGCAGGAAGGCGCCAGGTGAGTTTTTCAAGCAAGCTTGTGTCGCGATGTGAGCCTGAGGCTGGTGAAATGTAGGTGCAGGTAACTCGTGCATGACATGCCACCACAAGCCCGGTTCGGTCTAACAAGTCCACATGCGGCATGTGCCACATCAGCATCGCCAAAAAGGCAGACACCTGACAAACACAGCAATGTAACCCACAATCGCGACCATCCACACACCAAAACTGCATCCATTTATCACTCGCTGTCACTGCCGTCCGCGCCCCCACCCGAACTGCCACCTCCCTGTTCCACCTCCTCCTCAACTTCAATTTCCTCCAGCTCAACTTCACCTTCCTCCAGCTCATCACTACCAAGGCGCGCCCGCGCCCTGCGCCCACGCAGGCTCTGCAGCGTCCCGCGATCCTCATAGAACAGCGGCGCCGCACCCTCCTCTCCCCCCCCTCCAGACGCATCCTCGCCACCAGAGGCCACGCCGCCGCCCGCCTCCGCCACCAACGCCGGCGCCGCCGACAGCAGCGCCATCAGGTCTCCAAGCGCCGCGCCGCCGCAGCCGCCCGCCAGCGCCTGCGTCACCGCTGCGCCGCGCTTCGCCTGCGCCCTCGCATCCCAGCTGCCGCC
>JAULBY010057626.1:0-10867 GCA_032358315.1 Ophiocytium majus
ACTGGTACTGGTATTGGTTCGACAGGGCACCACAAAATACTGGACTGATACTTTTTTCACAGGACTGGCAACCTCTGAGCAATGGTGTTTGCCCTCTTCACACACCCCGGGGGAAGGGGGGGGACCCAACCCTGAGGCGCGTCCCCAAAAATGCGCGGGAGTAACGGCCGGTTTTTTGTTTGTTGCACCCTGTCCCTGTCCTGGCCGTGGACTGCCGCCGTCTCCAACCCGCGTACAGTGCAGCAGCAGCTGTAACACGTGCCGTCGCGCCTTAATCCCACACGCGTACTTCGATAGCAGCACCGGCGCACGCACTGGTGCACTCTAGCGGGCCATAGCAGCAGCGCAGCAGCCAGCAACAACAGAGCGTCAGTTGCGCACCAAGGCGAACGAAGCACACCGGGCGTGCTGCAGCACAGCACCGAGAGCGCAGCACCATGGAGGTGAACCGCATCTTCATGCCCGAGCAAATAACGGTGCATCCAGACCTGCCTGGCATTCTGAAAGAGTTTGCCAAGGCAGTCATCAAGGAGAACCCGCAGAGCGCGGAGGCCATCACTGCGTTTGCGGCAGACTATTTCAAGGCCAAGGCAGAGGCGGAGGGGCCAAACCTGTACAACAAGTAGCGGCAGCAGTGCGATGGCAGCAGCCGGAGGCACACTTCGCGGTGACAAGGTGAGGACGCTCGCATGGCTAAGCCGCGGTACGCTTTCTGTGAAGTATTCGAAGCTCTACTGGCGCGGGAAGGCCCGCGTGCAACTGAAGCAGCTTGTCCGTATACTGCATGGCACCAAAACTCTCAAACCGTCGCAAATAGTGTGTACATCATACGGTTGTACGCCGCTTGCAGAAGTGCTACTCCGCTGTGACGCCCACCAGAGTGGCCTGGAAGCAAGCCCTGCCGCAGTTCACAGCAATTGTCAGGGAACGGACCCTTGCCCGCCATCGCTGCGCACGTAGAGCGGCACCCTAGTCGTGGCAGCTTCTGAGCTACCTTGATGTACCTGCTGGCATGCTCCTCCTACCAGAAAAACGGCATGCAACAGGGAGCAGTGTGGTAGTTGTGGTACAGCAAATGGCTTGCTGGACAAGTGTTCATGCTCGCTGTTTGGTATGTGGTGTACAGGAACCCCACGCTGCGTTCCGAGAACTGCCAGCTCCTTCCCTTTTTTGTCACCGTGCCTGGTATCCCCTGCTGGGGCTTACCAGCCCTGGCACAGCTGATGGTGCGTTGTGCACATACAGGTGACCACAGTACCCATAGCATAGGCTACGGCTTGCAGAGTGTATTGTATGCCCAATACTGTAATACCCATGGCATAGGCTACGGCTTGAGGTGTGTAGTACCCATGGCATAGGCTACGGCCTGAAGAGTGTATGCCTACCACTGCAGTACCCATGGCATAGGCTACAGCTTGAAGAGGGTATGCCTAGTGCTGAAGGATGCCAGTGGCATGAGCCAGCCACACACTGTACGCAAAGCTCATCCTAGGACTGAACGTAACTTTGCAACTTTGTGCTGGCAATGCGTGGGTGCTCCACATAACATATTGCCGCAACCTCCCCACCCACACCACCGCTGAATCCCTGTGCCTGATCACCCTCTGCCCTGGTTTCCGCGTTTGCAGAGGCAACGCTTCATGTGGCAGCAGCGGCACATGCACCCCCCCCGGTGGTGGGTGATGCAAATCACAGGAGCAGCAGCGGTGTGGGCACACACGGTGGACACGCGGCGGCCGCGGCTCGGAAAGGGGCAGCTGGCATGGCTTGTGTGGGCTGCAGGTGGCCTGGTGGGTTGGCATGCCGCTCACTGAAGCACCTGCTGGTTGTATCGCGGGCTACCGTTGCTGGTGGTTGCTGGCAGGCTGCGGATATTGGCATCACTGCTGCTGAGCATCATTCCCGGTCACGCCCTGTATACAGAGGTCCATACATAGTCCGCACCCATCCACACACAAATGTACTACGGCACTGTGCCGCCGCTGCAGAGTTTTCTGTCCTTCCTCTACTGGCTTTAATGCCTGCTTTGCTTGGCTGTGGACGCATGGTGTGTGTACATAGCGGCAGCTGTTTGCGGTCAACTACCAGTCAGGTGCTGTTGATCAAGGTAGGTCTGGCATTGGTTGCGGGGGCATCAGGAATGAGGTTCTAATGCCTGGGTCACCACTACTGGCGGTAGAGATCTGCGGCTGTAGCGGCAGTGACAACTGACACTGCCGGTGCGTGGCAGCGGTGTGTCACCGTGCATAACATACTTCAGTAGTACTTCCTCCAAGTATGTAGTGCTCTATTAGCCGGTGGTGCTTGCGGTATCGTGAATGCACAAGTGCAGTGCTGTACAACACCTGGCTAAGGCGTGCACAGCCTGTGCTCGGTGCGGCGAGTCAGCGCCTGCAAGCACACCTGTACTTTCCTAACCCTTCGAACTAACTGGTATTCATGTACTCACGTCCCAGAGCACTGAAGGGCAGGAACCATTTCCGCCACGCCGCAACAAGGTTCCTGTACATGACAAAGCGAACAATTCGGAGCGGATGAACACATAGGTCTGTTACGTAACTTGCGTCTTTGCCACAGGGTTCATCCGTACTCACCAAGTCCCAGAAAGGTTGCATGTATTCAACGGTTGTTGCCATGCGCACACTGCCACGGGCTGGTGCACATGTGCATAACCACACCCCAGCATGAGGGCACTAGGCGTTGCAGCGCTCCTTTTGGCAGCGCTGACCCCCCCCTCCGCCACCACTTGAAGTGGTAGGTTCCCGCATTGGCTATGCACACCAGCACAGCCTCCAGCAGCAGTACCACTGGAATGCAGCAGCTGCTGCCCCTGCAATTTGTGTTACCAGGGGTACAGCAGACTCTCAAGTGTGTGCTTGTGTTTTCCAACCAAAAGGCACCCAAGCAAGACCCGCGTTAACTCAAAAGCGGGCGTTCCACCTCATTGTATTACAATCATGTGGTCTGTGGCCTCTTATTAACAAACCATAGTGTCCAAGTGCCGCAAGCCTCAGGCCATGTGCAGCCCATGCGCATGAGCACATGCCATTGGGTACATCGGACGCACACCATAGTCCCACGTGCCTGCCACTGGGCAGCTAGCGTGCTGTATGCGCAGTCCCCATGCCACTGCCATATGTCACTCTCAATAAGACCTCCCCACCAAGTAGGCCATGGCACGCTCAATAAGACCCCCCACACAAGTAGGCCTGCAGGAGGTACGGTGCTACTAGTAGTAGATACTTAAAACTAGTTGTCAGGGGCGTCGTGCCATGGGTTGGGCAGGGGCACCATGGGTCTAGGCGGCAGGAGCGCGTGGCTGGCGGAGGACTGCTTCGTGCGCTGCCGCACGCGGGTTTAAGCCGTGAGCAGTCTAACATGGGAGTGCGGACGGCAGGAGGGGATTGGCGCGCACAGATGCTCAGTAGAGTACACCGGTCGTTCCAGGGCAGCATGCGGCACATGGTGCTGCTGCTCAGCTGTGCGCCCATGCCCTCAGCACATGACTGCACTTGTGTCCTCTCATTAAACTCCGCTTATGGCGCGGAAAGCCCTTGGCACACGGTGCGCGAGTGACCAGAAAAAAGATGATCAAACACGCTGTTCCTACAAACAGGCTGGGAACGCACCGCATACATAGTACAGCTTGGGTTAGGGTACTGAGCTTTCCCAGTTTGTTTTTCGCTACCTGTCTGATTTCCTGGTCACACGCACCGTGTGCAAAGGGCTTTCCGCGCCCTAAGCGGAGTTTAATAAAAGTACAGCTTGAAAGAAAGCCTGGCATGTTGCCAGAGCACTACTCTGACGGATTGCAGCCCCATGCCCGCTTGTGTACATAAAAGTACAAACGCAAGCGCAAGTCTACAGACGTCACGACCTGTGTGTACTTCTATTAAACTCCGCTTAGGGCGCGGAATGCCCTTTGCACATGGGGCGCATGACCAGAAAAAGGGGACAGACAGGTAGCGAACAAGCTGGCAATGCTCAGTACTGCGTACTCTACGGAAGGGCAGCATGGCGTGTTGCTGTGTGTACACACACACGAGCGAGTTACATGTACACGTGTGTCGCGTGCATCGAGTGA
This sequence comes from Ophiocytium majus, assembly GCA_032358315.1. Taxonomy (NCBI): domain Eukaryota; class Xanthophyceae; order Mischococcales; family Ophiocytiaceae; genus Ophiocytium; species Ophiocytium majus. The sequence continues at coordinate 4,085 of JAULBY010057626.1, forward strand.
CTTGCCGGCTTTTCTGCAAATAAGGTGGCCGGTGTTTTTGTTGGTTTCAACGGGAGTGCAGCCTTTTAGGTTTCTATAACAAAAAGGTAGTCCAGTGTGTTGGACCCGCTCAACACTTCCGGCAACGGGGCATGCTGCTGCGCTGTCGTGCACAGTTACCGCCCTCCCACCGCCGCGTATTTTTCGGGCAACTCCCCATGCTCAGACAAAGATATGGCCACCCTTTTTACACATTGCTGTTCACTCCTTGCACGGGTCTGCCCCAGATTGATGCCCCCTACAGGTGGGGAGACCTACAGTAGAGTTTATCGCTCCTACATTGTAGATGGAGTTTTCAAAATCGTCGCCCACCCTTTACTCGAAAAAAGCCGGTGGTTTTTTTTTTTTAACACAAAGACGGTAGTTCATGAAGTGATGGATGAGTCGTCAGACGACGCGACCATGACCATGATCATTCATGAAATCAGACGGTGGTCCGTGAGAGTTAATTGATGGATGAGTCGTCGCTCGAGTACACTCGAGAGTACTCTCCTGATGATCGATCAGCTGAGTCTCTCCCTCTCTCTCTCTCTCTCTTTCTCTCTCTCTCTCTCTTAAAGAGAGAAAGAGAGAGAAAGAGAGACACCATGCATGGCCATGATCATTCGTATGATCATCATTCATGCATGGCCATGATCATTCGTATGATCATATGTATACATGTAATCATGAAATCATTGTTGCTCGCGCGAGCTCAGCGCACACCATACCTGGTGAAGTTTTTCAACCGCTCTCTTTTACAGCGTGAACGGGGGGGGAGCGAGAGAGCGCGCTAGCCTCAGCGGTACTGTGAAAAGGGCCCCGTGACAGAGCAGTGTTAGTCTCTGCACCCATCATTCGGCGGCGGTGTGTGGCACAGTCGGCAGAAGCAGCAGCTTTGCGGGTCTGTGCTGGGTTTTTTTAGCCGAGGCCCACAAAAATGGGGCGGCACCGAGGTGTGAAGAAGTTGGCGCTGGCAGCAGCGCTGGCAGCAGCGGCAGCCGCAGCTCTGCAAAGGTTGATGGCGCATCGGCTCCCACACCCTCGACAGCTGGGAAAACAGGAGGAGGTTCTGTTAAAATACAGCCTCCGACACCCCTGTCCTTGGGAGCTGCTGGGTTCCGACAACGTCGCGTTTGAGGTGGCGCCGGACACGTTGCGCCTCGGCAAGGCGAGGGCTGGGCACAAGTCGTGCGACCTGACAGAGTACGCTGACCGGCACCACCAGGTGCTGGCACTGCTGCGGGGTAAGCACCTTGTCATGATCGGGGACTCTGTCACAAGGTGAGCTTCAGCTAATGCGCCACATGCTGTGACACAGCGGGACATTTCTGTGCGCTGCACCGTTTTAATAGCGCGGGTGGCAGTGGCTAGTGCTGCTGTTGGCACCCACTGCACCGGCCGCTGCTGCGGCTGCTGCGCGGTGGTGGGTGAACAGGCTGATGCTGTGCTGCAGGCCCGTTTCGGTTGCCAACTGAGTTCCGGAGGGTGCTGCGGGCGGACAGGCAGCTCGCGCTTCGTGTGTGGTGGCAGTTGCAGTGTTGCTGCTGGTGTCGGCCACGCACACACCAGCCATGCACAGAAAGAAGCACCACACCAGCAGCAACACCACTGCACAACTTCCAGCGTGACCTTGTGACCTGCCAGGGTACAGTTATGTGCGCAGCTCCTGCCGCTGGTGTTGGTGGCCGCATGGCACACAGCCTTCATTTGCACACTTTGTTCTCATACCAACCTGGCACGTGAGTAACACTGCAACACCACTGGTGCTTTACACCCAAATACCTGAAGTATTGTGCTAGGTCAGCCCATGAGAGAGCCTCCCCATGACGCATGCGCGACTGCTCACTGTGCAGCATGTATGAGTCAGGCGCCAATGCCAGCGGTCTTGCCTGCCGTGGCACGCGTGTGTGCGGCCGTGTGCTGCTGACACGCTGCGAGCCAGGCACACTAACACCGCAGACACGCAGTGCTGCTGTATCGGCGGGCGCCTGGCACACCTGTGTGGCATGCGGCATTATATGGGCTTAACAACCTTCTGGTTCTTTCGCATGCAATGACAGTGCAGCTGCCGCGGACTACCGTCTGCCGCTTCACAACAGTAGTTTTAGTGTTGCAGTGGAACAGGCACTAGACGTGTTCTTCGCCGGCGGTGCAGCCGTTGTGTGCCTGCGCAATTAAGTGGTTAACTTTGCTCGCGTACACTCTGTAGCTTGCCCAACACCCGCAAACAGCAAACGGCCCATTGGCTTGCACCTGGCTGCACCGCGGGGCGTTGTTGCGGCTAAACAGGTACCAGTACCTGTCTCTGGTGTACTTTTTGGAGCACAAAACGTTTTTCAGCCCGGCGCCGGAGCAGACATGGGAGAAGGGCTACCGGGGCTGGAATGACTTCTATGGGGTGAGTCTTGAGTCATTACTTGAGTCATGATCTGAGTCATGCTGGCTTACCAGTTTTTTTGTGGCATCGAAGCACTGTAGTGCTGGAGTACTTTCCCGGGTCAGCTACTTGTGTTCAACCCAACTGGTGCGGGGGCACAGTGTCTTGGGAGCCACCCAACAAACTGATGCACCGACTTGCCTTAGCATCTCATATACTAGTAGTACGACAGTAGCTGACAACACGAAACAAAGGGAGGTTAGCAACTGCTGACCAGGGTGACTACTTTGGCACTAGAGGGCACCTACTTCAAATGAAGTACATACTTGAAGTAGTTGTTGAAGTAGGTGGCTGGTGTTGCAGTAACGGTGCAAGTACAAGCAAGTACGTGCCAAGTAGACCTTCACACATTGACGGCGGAGAGAGCTGCGCGCCAGGCACGTATGTACCATGTGTGACTTGCAGCACGTGTACGTAGTCCAGTGACATGCACTCGCTCTTTCATGCCACACACTAGCACGCACTGACTTGCAACACGTGTATGTAGTGTGTTGACATGTGCTTACTCTTCCATGCCACACACTTGCCAGCATGTACATGCATGTGCTGATGCACGTAAGCTTCTGCACGCATGACAACAGGACAAATCACCCCACAGGCTTTGGCCTGGCATTTTTGCCCTACGCACCGCAGTTATCTGGGCTTAGCAACCTTTTAGGTTTCCTTCACAATGCACATGTACCGTCTTTGTGCAACATAGTCGCCCGGGCTGCAATTTTAGGGGTGAATAGGGAGGGCATTTTACTTTGGGCGCCACTCAAACACGAGTACATGAGCAATGCACCCTAGCGTTTGCCAGAGCTGACAACACAAGAATGTGGAGATGCACTGCCGTGGGAGGCACCCAAAGATAGGCGTAGCCACACCTACATGTTACACACACTTGCCTTGACCTATATATGCATTATGTATATGCACTGTGGCCACATGTGGCCAGCCTTTTGGCTTTGGCTCGCCGTTCCAGGGATGCCTGCCCCTTGGCAAATTACTTTATCACCATACATAATTTGCCTCTTCTGCATGTACCTAGTGCCGGGTCACAGGCTGGCTCACAGCGCATGCCATTTTCTTTGTACGCCGTAAACGCATGTACATTCGGCAGGTTTGTCATGCTGTTTCCAATCACACGCGTTCCATGTGTACAGGGCTTTTATACACGCCCAAAAATGCTGCATACTTTTTTTGGCGCAGGCATGCACTCTTTTGATCTATACAACCTTTTTTTTTTTTCAATTCCCCTAAGCGCGCTAACCCATCATCAGTCAGACCTTAAATATAGGTATGTATGGCACTGAGCCATGTGCGCACATGCAATTGCTGCTTGCCTTCTTTTCGCCGAACCGCCATTGCTCGTGCACACGTCAGGTCACAAACGGGCGCCTGAATGGCAACGAGGCCTGCGACTGCCACAGGAATGACACCACCTTCATGCGCACCGGCTCGGGGGCCTATGAGAACAGGTGCGCATGTAGACAAAGCTATTTGGTAAAACCCACAATTGCATACCGCAGCGTGAGCTGTGCACTCCAATCCATGCCGTTGTCACATTAGTGCGCGTGCTATTGTGGCGGGTGCATCAGCACTGAGTGAGTCCTTTGGCACAAGTACCTCATGCCATGCTTCACCTGGCATGAGTAGGGATGTTGTTGAGAGCACGAGATGCGAATACACGCCAAACGTGGGATTCCGAACTTGAGCACCCCCACATGCACTGGTCCGTTGTGTTGGTGAGTAGAGTTAAAGCTGCTTAGCCACAGTACGTGGCCTGCCTGGTAAGGCACATCGGCGGCTTGCAAGCTGTGCCTGACCTTTGCCCTGCTAACATTGCAGCTGTGACGCTTGCATTTTTCGAAGTTGGCAGCAGCAGCAGCATGCAGCAGCACAGTAGCTGTGGGAGGCTGCTGAGTGCACTCACCATGTTGTGTGTGTGTTTTTTTCTGATCTACCCATTCACTGCAACTTCCACCCTCAGATACTACTATCGGAAGGACCTGGACATACGGGTGACTTTCTTTGTCTGGTTTGGCAGCAAGGTATGTGGCTTTCCCATGAGCTTTGCACTGGCACCAATAGTGCCGTTGCAATGCAATGCAGACCCTGTTGGGCCGAGCCCGCCGAACACTTCTGTATACTTCAGTAGTAGTAGAAGTATACTTGGAGGCATACTTCTACCAAGTACTGGAAGTATTGCTGTCGCTTCGGCTGAGGACGCCTGAGTGCTGTGCAACATTGACAGTGGCACATGCGCATGGCACTTTTTTCATGGATCGTGGCCCATGTGTGTAGCCTGAAGCCGCTGTTTCTGTTGTTTGCCCATCTATACACCACACCACCCTGCGCTGTCGATGTGCACGGCCATGTGTTATGCTGCCCTGTCACAAATACTGTAACACACCCACATGGTGTGTGCACATATAAGTATGCACATGTTCACAAGCACTGCCCCTGATACCACTTGCCAGCCACGGCACCAACAGCCCTGGTGCTCTCATGCACTCATGCAAACACTGCCTGTGCAACGCATGCCCCGTGCAGGGCATGGCTTTCCACGAGCCCTTCTTCCATGCCGCCCTCACAAACACCAGCGCCGCCCAGCAGCTGTGCGCGCCCGGCCAGTGCCACTCCAACGTCACTGGCACGCTGAACGAAGTGCACCCTGTCGAGTTTGCACGAGACTACCTGCCCAAGCTCAAGCCCCACTACGTGGTACTCAACTGCGGCCTGTGGCTTGACTGTGGTACACGCCAGGACCTGGGGGCCCTGGCCAATGCCACCATTGCAGCGCTGGCGGGGGAGGGCGCGCCCGCCCGCAACGCCCTCTGGAAAACCACCACGGTTTTGGACATGGGGCCGCAGCCGCCGAAAGCCGAGTGGCGCGCCCGCGATGTTTTTTCGGAAGCGGGCACGAGCGTCATGCAGGCGGAGCACGTCACGGCAGCATTTCAGCAGCTGGTGGCGTATGACATTGCGATGGGGGGGGGCATACCGCCGCCGGTGCACCACCACCGCCACCATCCCGCGGGCAACGCCACAGGCAATGCCACGGCCGCGCCGACGGCCATGCCAGCACAGGAAGGGACTGGGGGCGGCGGCAATGGCAGCGCAGTGGAGGTGTTGGTGGGGGCTGGCGGGAGCGCAGGCGCGGCAGCAGCGGTGGTGGAGAGCTCCCAGGCGCAAGCCAGAGGCGTGGGCATCGCAGCTTCGGCAACGGCGGCAGCAGCCGGTTCAGCTGCTGGTGGTGGTGACGGTGCAGCAGTGGCGGCGGCATTGCCAGGCACCACAGTTATGTCACCGCCACCATCTGGTGGTGGTGACGGTGCAGCGGCGTCGGCGGCATTGCCAGGCACCACAGTCCTGCCACCGCCACCATTGGTGACACCAGCGCCACCACTGCCATCACCGCCATCCCAGGAGGCCAGCGTGCTTCCGGGGCCCAGAGCCCTCCTTTCGAGCCCACTGACAGGCGTGAGGCAGGACGCAGTTTCCGAAGCGCCGGTCAAGCAGGCGCGCTCGCATCATCATCACGTGACGCTCCCTCCAGACACGGGCGTCAAGTTTGCGGCCGTGTTCCGGGACCACAAGCACTTCAGTCCGCCCGTATACGCCGCTCTGAACACTGTCATGCTGAACATGTTTCAGCAGCTGGAGTGAGCCACGTTGAATGTGGCCGCTCGCCCGGCAGCCTCAAGCAGGCCGGTTTTGGCGCAAGCGCATAAGCGCATGCGCCTACAGTGCCGTTTGCCTGCTGTAGTGGGGCTTGCAAGTCGTTGTGTGCGTCGTAAGCGCTGGTGGCTGCCCCGCTGGCACCCAACTAGGGCCGCGGCCGGAACTGCTCTTCTGCAGTGCGGCGGCATGGCTGTGACCGTGCGCTCTGAACCACCTTGTGTGGTGCAAACCTGGTGTGTGTGGCATGCACGCCATTGGCCTGCTTAAGCAGGCACGCTGTGTCACCATACGGCACATAATTGTAGCTATGCCGCGGGAGTACACGGCGCAGCCCACCATTGTAGGATGCTATACTCGTGTTAGAATTTCTGTTACAGTACCCTAGGTTCGGCATCCCCAACACTTGTTGTCCTGGACCGTGGCCGCCACGTCAACACGTACACGCACGCGTGCTACATGGACAATGTCATGTACATATCTCATCGTGCGCACAAGTTTTCTCCCCTGCTGCGTGCTGCTGTTGCACTTGCGCCGTGTGTACTGGCAGTACGTCCAGGTATGCATGCAGATGTTTACAAATTAGTACCTGCGCGTACCGGTGCAGGACGAGGGGTACCGCCCCTTCGCTGGGGGCAATCACCCCGAGTACCACATCGACA
>JAULBY010057637.1:0-10866 GCA_032358315.1 Ophiocytium majus
CCACACCAGCGCCCGCCCCACACACCCCTGGCGACGTCATGTAGACAAGCACGCGCTGAGACAGCGCCATATGCAGTTCTGTTGACAAAGATGCGCGCCTGCGCGAAAGAGCAATGCACTTGAGGCCAGAGGGGGAAGGCTCTGTCTGACTTGCGTGCCAGTAGTTGTCTGTTACTTCCGAATGGAGTCAGAAGTACATTCACGTTGTTCTTGGCGTGTGATTGTTGCATGACTGTTTGGTGCTGTGGGATGAGTGGCTGGCCTCCTGTTCAAAGAGCACGTGTCCAGGGGCGCCCAGCTCTAGCAGGCGGGTTTGTTTGAAGACCCAAGGGTGTCCCACGTCGGCGGCAAAGGTTGTGTGTTTTCCTGCCAGTGTGTGCTTGCACAACCTTTGAAACCCCAGGCATTGCTGGCAGGCAAACTCCAAAGTTGTACTACGACTACGTTGTAGGATACAGCTTCAACTTGAAGTTGCCACTGTGATGGCTTCACACGCACCATAAATACTGTGTGCGCACTGTTGTGCCTGGGCCCTGTACATTGGCTGCAACCGTCACACGCATGCGCGCACAAAGGGAATACTCAGTCGATCGTGCACTACACCAAAACACAAACAGCCAACCAGTGAACACTGGCAGATGCAGGGCAGAAAGCGCCCAGTAGAAAGCGCAGAAAGCACGTGCGCCACAGACACAAGCCACCAAAACATCCATCAACACCATATTTGCTGTTTGACTGTCACTCTCGCGCTCCAACTACCAGTAGTACTCAACCAACCGCAACAACAGTAGGGGCTGCGGCGGCCGGCACATGTAAACACACCGCCGCCTCTGGTGGCTGCCATACAACTGGCGCGTGCCGCAGTGGCGGCGGCCCCCCTAATCTCTACACAGCGCCAACACGGCCGCCCCCCCCCCGCTCACACGTGGGCGCTAGGGTGCAGCCGTGGGCAGCCATGTTGCCACAGTGACACCACACTGCACAGCGCGTTGCATGCTCCAGGTACGAACAATGGGAAGCGGTTGTGTGTGGCTGTGGCAACAGCTCAGCAAGATTGCCACCTCAGATGCGCAACTCGGGCCAACACAAGTGCCAGCGACAGCCACACCTCGTGCTGGGGGGCAGCCTGAACGGGCGTAGCGGCAGTGCAGCTGCACAGCGTCACTCGCACTCTCAGCGTTAGGGTCACATCTTGCCACCTCTTGTGACACACAAATCACCGGCGTCAGTGGTATCAGCTTCAGATCTGAACAAGCGGCGCTGATAACAAGTCTTGAGTCAACGAGTGGGGTCGCAACTTCAAGTTGGGGGGTGCGCCAGGGCACCACGTGCGCGCGCAGCACACGCTGCAGCAGGTATCTGTAGGCTCACAGCAGGGCCAGTCCTCAGACGCTCGCAGCCGCAACTCGAACTTCGCCGAGCAGCAGTAGCGCCTTCACTACTTCTTGACCACAACGCTCCCAGCATTACCTGTGGAAATTGGGCACCGCATGTGCCACAACATCACACACTGCCACCGCGCGCCCAGTGTTTGCAGCAGCCCGCACCCGCGCTAACCCGCTCCGTCCAGCAAGGCGTCGCCGCTGAGCCCAAACCCCAGCCGCTGTGCAGCTATTGGCTGCCAAAAGACCCAGAGGGGGCTCTTCGCTCGCGCGGCATCTCCTCCCCGAGATTCAACTCATGCCGGTGCGCCCAGCATGGAGCTGTCGCTGAGCACAAACCCCTGCCGCTGCACAGCTATTGGCCGCCCAAAAGACCCAGGGGGGGGTCTTCACTCACGCGGCATCTCCTCCTCGAGGTTCCGCATGAGCGGTTCCGCCTGGTCCAGGTTTAGCCGGATGAGGCGCACCACGCCCAGGCAGCGCTCCGGCAGCTCTGCGCGGGAGCGCCCCTCGAGGGCCACGCAGAGGTCGCACGACAGGCCCAGCGTCGCGGCGCGGCACATGCCGACGATCTGCGCGGCGATAGAGCTGCTGGCGACGTCCACGTCCGTCTCCACGTAGTGCGCGCCGCGAAAGTAGCGCTGCGTGAGCTTGCGCCCCAGTAGCGCCGGCTGCACGGGGGGGGGGGAGTGGCAGCGGTGGCGACGGGTGGGAGTGTGGTGGTGAGGGCAGGGGGGGTGGGGCAGGTGAGAGGCTGTGTCAGCGTGTGCGATGCAGTCGGGGCAGCTGCAGGTGACGGACGCACACCCAGAAAGGCAACATGTCGTGGTGGTGGTTGGTGGCATGCAGGCATGCGCAAGCAGGGGTGTCGCATACACCTGCAAGCACGCTTTTGCCGTGCATAACAAACACCAGCACCGACACTGGCACAGCAGTACCGACACTAGCAGCAATATACTCTGGCACTTTAGCCGCCGTAGGCATGGTGCACTCTGCCGATGCCCGTGAATGCTACTAGCAGTAGCGGAACGTACCTTGTTGCCGACAGCGCGCCGCACGAGGTATGGCGCCTCCACCACATTGGGTATGAGCTTGAAGCGCTCATTGCGGAAGTCGCCCGTGGGCAGAACACCGTCCTCCAGCGCCGTGCCATCCGGAGCCTGCAGCACACCAGCAAGAGCACCGCAGGCACAGAGCAACTTCAGCTTCAGCACACAAACCTCAAAACAAACTTCAACAAAGTTTGTACTGGTCCGCACACTCTCTGAATTCATACACAAACTTCAACATCAAGCAACGGCGTGTGTAGTCATTCTTGAGCTCTCAACCCAAGCCTTAGACTTGGTTCCCGGTGTAGGTGGCGGGCTGGGAGCTCTGGTGCCCTTGCGGTACTGAGAGGGCTGTGTAGGCCGCCGTGGTATAAGGCGTACTTGCGTGGACAAGCTGCTGCAGCTGCACGCCGGTACACAGGGCTTCAACTCCCCAAGCGCAGTTTAACACGGGTGCGAATTTCAGCATCAGTGTGCAACAAAATGTGATGCACCTGTGCCGGTGCAACACAGGGGGATGCTGCTACACGCGCAGCACGATGGACACTTGTCACACCGGCCATTACGGGCGCAACCCAGAATACAAATTCATCAGCGAGTCGTTGCGTGCACACACTGCTGCTTGCAAACGCATGTGTAAAATCACACAACATCAACAAGCATGGCTACGAAGTACTTTTGAAGTAGGTTCACTACAAAGTATTCGAAGTACTACTATATATAAAACTACTATATATACTACTAGTATATACTTTTTAACCTTATGGTTATATATATGTATACACTTCAAGTAGACTAAGTATACCAGACAAAGTACAAGTTCATCTATCGGAAGTATTCTGTTAGTGATGCTGCATCAGCAAGCATTAAAGTGTTGACATCACCACGTACGTGGTTTCCTTTCTTAGCAAATGAGCCTCCAAGCAGTGACAGCAGACCCAATGCCATACAACACATCAAACCACAAGGAATGACACACTTTACGTGCACCTACTGCCACAAAAACATTGTCACTCACCCGCAGCGGCTTCACCACCTGCCCGTTGGGCACGCGCTCCAGCCGCTTATAGCCAGACCCCGGAACCTCCGCATACCGACACAGCATCGCCAGGAACTTGTCGATTGCCACGTCGTCCTCGCCAGCGCCGTTCTCTGTTGTTGAAGAACAGTCCGCGGAAGAGGCCGACGCGGAACCGTCCGCGGGCGGATAGCGCTGAGCAGCGGCGTCCGCCTTTGCAGCGAGCTCAGCGGTCAGCGCCCACCATGAGACAATGCACACGGGCGGGTCCCCCGGGATTTGGACGTTGAGAATGAAGAGAAAGGGTGGGTCTTTGCCCTGCTCAGCGCAACATGGGGCAGGGACATGGGTACAAGGGTGGGGAGTGGGAAGATGAGGGCGGCACTTGGTGGCGTGACCAGTTGCTGTCATATACTTCAGAAGTCCTTTCTGAAGTACTTCTGAAGTACCTACAGTAGATACGTCCGAAGTATATACACTTCGGAAGTAAAATAATGAAAAGGAAGGGGGGGTCTTTGCCCTGCTCAGTGCAAGGTGGGGCAGCGGTGGGGTGGGCGCGGAGTTGCAGACGCAGTCAGGGTTGGCGTGCAGTTGCAGCCGCCGGAAGGGAGTTGGCACTTGGTCACAGCTGTGGTGGGCGGGTGTAGACGTGCAGCACACACAGTTCACTGGTGCTGGTAGGTGGTGCCCAGCTGGTGCCAGCTACAGCACAGGCAGGCACACAATGCGCAGCAGCAGTGGTGTTGCCAGCAGCTGGCTTGTGTGCAGGCAGCACCGGTCGTGAGGGCACGCGCGCACAATAGGCAGATGGGAAATGCTGCGCAAAAAGTGCCGCACAAGTGCAACACTCACATGGGTCGTGTAGAGGTTGACGAACTGCTCCAGCCGCTCCGCGCACTTGCCCTGCACACACCACGCCGCACCAATGGGTGGATGCACGTCAGAACTACTTCTGCAGTAAGTTATATTATATACCACTGAAGTACTACTGAAGTAGATGTACACACTTACTAGAAGTATACTACCAGTACTGTAGGTATACTGTATATACATGCATACTTCATTCACATGCGTTGAAACACATGCGGTATCTTGTAACGCATGAGATCACAGTCGCGTGCAACAATATACTTCTGAAGTATATACAGTGTAAATATATACAGTGTAAACATAAGCCATGAAAAACTTCACTTCAACTGGAAGTGAGGCAGGCTTTGTCATGGTGGCCTGCTGTTCCATTCCCCTGCTGGGGCGGAAGTGATCTGTGCCAAGGTACAGGCAGGGTGTACTGTTGGGCGCGCACAACCGAATCCACGTACAAAGCGCCGCCGCATGCAGGCACCATCAGCATGTGTTTGTTGCAACAGTTTGGGGGCGCCTTTGCACGCTTGGGGGCATACTACAGTAGAGTATATCCTGTCCTAGAGATACTGCAAAACTTGGTGTGTGGCCCGTCACATGGGCGGTGTGCGCCACGCCGCTCACCTTAGAAGCCACGTGGTAGCACGTGGTGGGGACAGAGTACAGGTCCGTGTGCACCAGCGTCAGCAGCGCCGGGCCGGCGGTCACCTTCACCTTGTCCACCATGTAGTTGACACCGCGCACCTGTGAGCGCGTGACAGTTTCAATGGCGGCAGTTACATCTGTTGCACTTGGGGGCAGCGAGCCAGTGCAGGCAAGCATGCACGCATGGATGCGCCACAAGCAGTAGACACCGTCCGCAAATGCAACAACGGTGGCACGAGGCAACTGAGTAACCGGTTCTTGCCGCTTCTGGTAAGAGTGCGACCAGGCTTGTGACAGCTGCGCAGACATTAGCAGATCATACCAGTATTACCAAATACTTCCCAAGTACCTGTACATAAGCTGGGTTTTCTGTGTTCACGCGGTCTGGCGTCTTTGTCAGACACTGCAAGTACGGTGCTTGCTGCTGACCACTTTGCGCAGTTGTGAGTATGCATCAATTGCACCGCCGTTTGCTTGGGTCAGTAATCACCCGCACAGCAGGGGCAAGGGCACGGCGGTTACTGCATAACTGGCAAATGGGCACGAGAGAGGGTGCCCGACCCGCAGCCGTGCCCGCCAACTGAGCGCTACCCACATGCAGCAATTGCTACAGTTGTTTCACTACTTGCTCCATGTACATGGCACTTTGCTACAGCGACATGTCTTCACTTTGCATTGCACTGTGTGACCACGGTGGTTCTGCACTAGTAGAATTTCTGGTCAGGTGTGCGGGGCACTGCTAGGCGGGTTGTCCATTGTGTGATAGCCTTGCGTCACCACCGGGTGTGTAGTAGCTACACTTTGAAGTCATGGATTCCAGCTTTGAAGCGACTTGAGGTGCCACCAAGCGCAAAACCATTCCAGGGGAATTGGTTTCCCGCAACTTAAGAATGGCTGTCCGGGTTAGTGCTGCCGTCATGTACCGGTACACAACGTGTCGCAACCAGAACATGTCAGTACTGCTCTGCAGACTTGATGCCGAAACTGCAATCGCCCTGAGGCACACAAACTTGTGAGTACTCTACTGCTACGGGACACTTCAAGCGTGAACCAATAGAAGCATGACCAAGGCTGACACAGGCAGGGCCCCGCGCAGCACTGAACATCATCAGCGTGTTGCCATGCACCGTCACAGTGGCAGTGTACAACAGAAGCCACTTAAGATTTGTTGTCATTGTATTGTTGTGGCAGGACGTGCTGACTGAAAGGTTTGAACGTCAACTGCATGAACGTGCGGCTGCCGCCACCACCGGTGCACAGCACAAGTGACCACAGCGACAGCTGGAGGTACTGGCAACAACACAAATAATTTCAGCTTGTCTGTTGAAGGATTGCCTGGCAAGGCAGCACACATGCCACCTGCCGCTGCTGAGCACAAAGATATTGCTGCTCAGCAGACTGGCTGCATGGTGGTGTTCCAGCTGAGCCCTGGTGCTCAGTGCGGGTTCTGCTGGACGGCTCCGCTGCCCAGCTGCCGCCCCGCGAGCGGCAACAGTGTGCTGGGGGGTGGGTAGCTAAAGATGCATTGGTTGGCATGAGAGTCCCCATCAGGGTCGTACCCGGAGTCGTGTGCAGGGCGACGCGCCGTCCGGCATGCAGCAGGGCGGCGCGCCGCCTGCGCACGACGACGGGTACGACCCGGACATGGCCTCACATGTTAACCAGTGCATCGTTAGCTACCAACCCCCCCGCACACTCTAGCCGCTTGCGGGGCGGCAGCTGGTCAGGGGCAGCAGAGCCATCCAGCAGAACCCGCACTGAGCGCCAGGGCTCAGCTGGAACACATGCTACCATGCAGCCAGTCTGCTGAGCAGCAATATCTTTGTGCTCAGCAGCGGCAGGTGGCATGTGTCGCTGTAGTCACTTGTGCTGTGCACCAGTGGTGGCGGCAGCCGCACGTTCGTGCACTTGATGTTTCAACCTCTGAGCAAGCAAGTCCTTCCAATAAAACTAAAGAACAGAAATTTTTAGGTGGCTTCTGTTGTACACTGCCACTGTGACGGTGCATGGCAGCATGCTGATAGTGTTCAGTGCTGCGCAGGGCACTGCCTGTGTCAGCCTTGGTCATGCTTCTATTGCACAGTGACGGTGCATGACAACATGCTGATAGTGCTCAGTGCTGCGTGGGGCGGTGCCTGTGTCAGCCTTGGTCATGCTTCTATTGGTTCGCGCTTGAAGTGTCCCACAGCAGTAGTGTAACAACCAGCCCAGACAGCTAAAAACGCAGCCAACTTTCAACGTCACGCATGCTGCATCTGCTCTTCAGCGAGTAGATTTCCCATCAAACAGATGAATCACGCCCCTGGGTCCCTGGAAACAAAAAATATATGCACAGGCAGTCTCCAGTGCATGCCTACCAGTGCTCGCCTGCTCCCCAGTACTAGCGTGCTCTTGGTGTGCGACAGGACACCAGGTGCAGCTTCAACGTCAACCGGAGGTGTACACACAGTGCTAGTGTGCTGCTGCACATGTATGTGTGTGTGCCAACTTCGCGGCGCTCATGTCCGAAAAACACATGCGCCTAGCACCACTGCCCGTACACACAGCCACCCACACAACGCTCCCTGATCTAACCACGCCTCAGCGCAACACTGACTTAAGCTCTGCATGGACTATCTTCAGTTTTGCTTTGCTTGCGCTTCCGTACACGCTCCACTCGCCCGCAACGGGTCCATGATGCCCATATTTAAAAAATTAGGGAAATGCATGAGACGAAACAAGGGCTTTGCCGCACATGCAACCTCGCACGCCGCAGCTGCCTCCAATCACCAGGGTGCAAAAATCATTAGCCAGCACCTCCCAGCTGCAACTTGTGAACTTGGCACAGCTCGAGTCTTCTCTAGCTGCGTGCAATTATGAGATTCTGCTCAGTGCTCACAAAGCCATGTACAAATTTGCGCGACTGAAAAACACACACGACCATATCCAGCGCCCCAGTCGTTGCACCTGCAGCAAGGTACTTCAAAGTAGGTCACCACACTCAGTGTGACGTTTGCCGAGGTAGGCCCTCGATTCATGTACTTACATAACACTTAAAACAATAACAATGACTTGTGAAGTATTAAGTAAGAATCAAAAAGTGAGTTTTCGCTCACCTGGAACGGGTTCACAGCGCCCGTGTCCGCGAAAAACGTACGCACGACCGGCGGCTGCCCCGCGAACGCCGCCTCCCACACCGCCGCGCCCGCCGTCCCCACCGCCGGCGCCGCCAGAGGCGCCACGCCCCCCGGAATAGCCAGTGAGCCACTCCGCGCACCAGCCGCCACCTCCGCTCCACCCTTTCCGCTGCCGCTGCTGCTGAGCAGCGACTGCACTGTGGAGCCTAGCCAGCTCAGCGGGTCCACGGCGCCGGCTGCGGCGGGCGCGGGGCTGTCTGGGGACTGTTCTCCATCCGCTGGAACGGGCGCCAGGCCCAGGAACTTTCGCGTTTCCGGGTGCGCCATGAACTCTGGGTCCTCGGCGAGCGCCTCGAGGAACGCGCGCAGACGCTCCTGCGAGAGGAGAAATTAATTGGCGAAAAGGGGTGAGTGGTGGCGTTGTGACGTACCAACAATACACTTCTACAAGTAGGTCTATCGAAGAGTATACATGTATGTTGTACACTTTTGGAAGTATATAAGTGTATGTGACTGCACTGCAAAAGCAGGTGCATAATGCAGCATGGAGCAGCAGAGGCCTGGCATAGGTGCGAGGAAACAGGTGCGACGGGCAGGAAAATGGTGCGCACGCAAAAAACAATTACTGCTCAGTTGAGACGTGCAGACACACCCCTGTGGCCGCTGTTACGCCATGGCGCATGGCTGGGTTACTGGCACAAACCAATGCAGCAGGACTAGCTGGCCATGCGCCTGTTACTAGGCCAACAAGCCCTTCACGAGTTCGATGATGCCTGCTACAAGCACTACCACCAAAAGCCAATGCAAGGCCCTGCCAAGCAGAATGACCTCTGCCACATGTGCCGGCTTCGTACAAGGCAATCATACGTAGTATGAGTGTGTGTTAACCATAGCCGGTTCTTGCATGCCTGGAAGGCGTAGCTCGTACAGTGCTGATACTGAAATAGGCGACCAGTGAGTGAGAACTGTGAGAGTTAAAAGAATGACCAAAGTGAACATTTCATGCTTCGCCAACACCTGCACAATCAATGGCAGTGCGCCCATTAGCACACACAATACTCAAGTAGAACTTCATGCAGCTCAGAACTTGGGCCAGTTGGGGTTTGCGGTCAGGGTACTTTGCTGTGTGTGCACCAGTCACCAGAAATTGCACAGTGTGGCATTGGCTCCAGAAGGTCAAAGAAAGACATAGCCAACAAGATACGCAGGCGCAATGTGTACAGCAGCACACTGCCTGCTTGCCCCAACTTCACCAACACCCTGCCTGCTGCTTTACCGACCCCTTTTTCTCCGTCACTTACACACTCGATACAATACCCAGGTATGCAAAAAAAAATGCTAGCGCAACACCAGATTCGAATCACCCAGCTGTTACATTACCCCCCCACGCCACACTCACACAAGGTGTTCAAACGCCCAGTGTAAACTACGTGAAGTACACCCGCCTCCAGCAGTTCAGCCAAATTACACTTTGCAAGTACGTGCACCAGCAACCCTTTTTTACAAAGTGTAACAAAAGTGCGCTGGTATTGCACAGAATATGCACTGAAGTACTACGTAGAACGTAGCAGTACGTTTTACGTGTCACATTTGAAGTTCCTCACATCGCATTTCAGTTTCTACGAGCCAATCACCTTGCGCGCCACCAGAAAGCCGGGGTCCGATGTCCGCCGCGTTGCGCTGCCCGCGGGCCCCAGCGGCGGCAGCCCCGCGCCCCCCAGCGCCGCCTTCAGAAACTCAAAGTGATCGTAGCGCCGCCACACCTCCACGCCCCCGCCGCCGCCGCCGCTGCCGCCGCTGCTGCTGCCGCTAAGAACCCCCCCTGGCACCGCGCCCGCGCCGCGCGTGCACACGCGGTACTCGACGTCGCGCTCGTCCGGCGTGCAGCGCCCGTCGAGCAGGCACACCTCGAGCGCGCCGCTGCCGCTGAAAATCCATGTCCACCAGTCGTTCTGTGGCGGTGGCGGCGGCGGAGGTGGGATGGGTTGTGGTGGGGGTGAGGGGGGAGAGGGGCGTGGGGGAAGGGAAGGTGAGGGGTGACACGTGGTAGGGCGGCAAGGCACGCCCAGGCATGGCATGCGGACCCAGGTGCGGTGAAGGTGGTTAGTGAGTGGATTGGCGGGGTCGGCGACAGAGCAGCACGCTGGCACTGAAGGTGTTCTGAGCTACTGACTGGACATGACTGCTCGTGCTGCCACGGTCATTCCGTGGCTGCAGCAAATTGCAAGCTGCTACTGATTCCTGGAATAGCACCTACAAGCAACTGCAATGCAAGCACCCTGGCGCACTTTGTCCGGCATTACGATCTTGCCCTCACTCATCGCGCCAGCAGCAAAGCAGTATGCCGCAATCTGACTTTGATAAAACCTAGAATCACGGGCACAGAAGCAACCACGCAGGAACACCTTCACAACAAGTGAAAAAAAAAAAAAACTCATGCCACGGCGCCTCGCTGGCAGCAAAGCAGCGCGACACAATCTGACTTCTAAAAAAACCTAAGAAACACGGGCCCTGCAGCAACCACGCAGGAGCACCTTCACAACAGTGAAAAAAGAGAGAAAAAACACTCACCCCACGGCGCCGCGCCGGCGGCGCGACCTTGTTCATGGCGGCGAGCACGAGGCACGCCCCCGCCAGCCCCACCAGCCAGCGCCACACCCAGTGCACCGCCACCGCCAGAATCGCGAGCGCCAGGTAGCGCATGTGGCTGCGCGTGGGGACGAGCGCCTTCCACAGCGGCGCGCGCTCCCCGCCGCCGCCGCGGAGCTTGCGCGGCGGCGACGCAATCGCCGGCG
>JAULBY010057648.1:0-10866 GCA_032358315.1 Ophiocytium majus
GCCCGCGCCCGCGCTGCCGCTGCCGCTGACGGGGGCGGCGGCGGCGGCGGCAGCGCGGCGGCGCTCCCTGTCTGTGACCGCGGCCGCCTCCCCGACACTGAGCGCCGGCGAAGCGAGAGCCTCAAGGACCATGTCCGCCAAATCGGTTATGAAGGCGCCGTCCGTGTTTAGGGCGGGGACGCGGCGCCAGTGGGCGATGCCGGCGGCGGCCGCCACCTCCCGATACTCCATGTCGATCTCTTCGAGAGTTTCGATGTGCTCCGAGACAAAACTCACAGGGACGACCACGAGGGCGCGCGCGCCGCCGCGCGCGATTTCGTAGATTTTGTCGTCGGTGTACGGGCGCAGCCACTCTACGGGGCCCACGCGCGACTGGTACGATAGCTCGAAGGAAATCGCGTCGGCGCCGGAGGGGGCGCCGGCGGAGGCGAGGGCCGCGCGGGTGGCGTCCGCTATGAGGTTCGTGCACTCCTCAACTGAGAAAATGGGCGAAAAATGGGCCAGAAATGAGGGGAAACATAAAGAATGTTAGGGTAAGGTGGGAGAAAATGGTCCGCTATGAGGTCCGTGCACTCCTCAACTGGGAAATGCAGGGAAAAATGGGCCCGGAAATCGAAGGGGGGGGCATGAGGCGCTACCCGGGGTAGAAAATAGACATGGCACAGGCGCGCAGCAGCAAAGAATGGCGGGTTGCACGCCCTCGGGCGCAGCGGGTGCCGGTATGCAAGATGTAAGGCGCTCATCGTGGCAAAACCATCCCGCGCGCCAAAGCATTTCAGCTTCACCAGGTGCCCATTCCGCCCAGAACATGCTGCCAGCTGGTGACACTCCCACATGCCTCTACTGCTCAGCAACACCGTCCCCTACACAGCAGGGGGGGGCACTCCACCCCCCTCCATTACCCCTCCTCCGCCTCCCCCCCACACCCACACTCACTCCGCGTCTGGTAAAGGTCCCCTGCGGCAATGTATGATTGCAGCTTGCTGCCCAGCAACACTGTCTTCTACTCAGCAACAGAGTTAACTCCCCCCCCCCCTCCCCCCCCGCCCCACACTCACTTTGGTTCTGGTAGGGGTCCCCCGCCGTAATGTATGACTGCGGAACGCCGTGGGCGCTGAAGAGGACAGTTACCCCCTCGCTGCGCTCCTCCGGCGTCAACTTCAACACCTCTGCCGCGCACAGGCGCGCCACCGCAGCAATGTAGCCGGGCCGGTTGTGCCAGCTGAATTCTCAACAGGGGGGAAGGGGGGGGGAGAGGGGGAATGTAAGATATGAAACCTCATCCAGGAGCGATAAACTCTAGGTCTCCCCACCGGTAGGGGCCGTCGCCCTGGGCGGACCCGTGCAAGGGGGTGAACAAAGCAAAGACTTGCGCCTACTCAGGGCAGTCAAGTCTCTCAAGATATGTGCGCAACACGACTGCAGTTATTTATTTAATTTCGATTCATTTCTGTTGTGGCGTGTGCTGCGGTGTGGCTGCTGGTGCTGCTCTTGCGGGGCCCCGGTGTGTGCGAGCTCTGCTGCAGGTGCTTGTGTAGCAGGTGGTGCCAACTCCACCAATCTGAGCAAGTCATGTAGGGTGTTGTGGGTACTGCAGTTTATTGGTATTAGTTGGAAGGCTTCACATGATTTGCTGTCATGATGGTGCATAGGGGACATGCGGGGGCGGGTCGCGTGGCTGTCAGCCATTGCACTTGCTGCACGTGCCTGAAGGCCTCACTCCGTGGAACTGTTACAGCCGCACAGCTAGGGTGCAATACAACACTGCGCACGGCTGCCTGTATGATGTTGGCGTGCAATATTAAGGGGAAGCCAACTTAAAATGCAACTTAAAATGCAACCAGCTCCTTGACTGCCCAGCATTCCAAGTTGAAGTTGGCAAATAAGCCAGGTGGGGCGCCTGCACCACATGCCGTACGTGGCTGTGTGGTTTGTGCAGGACAACGGGCGCACAACACAGCAGCAGCAGTGCCGGTGACCCACACAGCAGCAGCCATAAGCTGGCGCCTTGATGCGTTTGGTTACGCTTACAATTTACAGTTACAAATACCCCCCCGCTGGTTTTACCAGAAACAGTGTGCACAAAGCTATCTGCGCAGATGGACCCCTCCCGCAGCACGCAGTGACAGTTACACATACTACTATACAGTGACAGCACCCCTCCGCTGGCCTGACCTGCGCACACCTGTGTGCACAACGCTCTTCGCACAGATGGCCCCCTCCCTGAGCACGCGCAGCGGCAGTTACACATTGTACAGGTACAGCACGCCTCCGCCGGCCCGACCTGGGCACGACCGTGTGCACAATGCTCTCACAAAAGGCGTGGCCAATGGCGAGCCCCTCGTGCAGCAGCAGTTACACTTGATAGTTACAAGCTACAGTTACAGGGGCGCGGCGGGGGGGCAAGCTCACCTGGGCACACAACGCTCTCAGCAGGCGGGGTTCTTGGCGAGCCCTCCTGCAACGACAGTTACACTTTTTTGACAGTTACAAGCTACAGTTACAGGGGGCGTGGGTGGCGCGGCGGGGGGGCTCACCTGGGCACGACTGTGTGCACAATGCTCTCGGCAAAGGCGGGGTTCTTGGCGAGCCCCTCCTGCAGTGCGCGCAGCGACGACCCCGACGTGCTGACCGAGAACTGCGGGTACAGCGGCACCACCACCAGCGCGTTAACACCATCGGCAGCCATCTCCTCCAGTGCCTGCTCCGTGTAAGGGCGCCAGTACCGCATGGCCACATAGGCGCGCGCCCCCCGCAGGCCCCGCCGTGCGAGCCCAACTTCAAGCGCAGCCGCCTGGGCGTTGGTCCACCGGACAATGGGGCTGCCGCCGCCTATGGCTGCGTAGGCCTTTTTGGACTGGGGGGCTCTGGGAGGTTGGGGGGGAGGGGGGGGGGGTGGAGGGGATGCTCAGCAGCAGGAGAGCTGCGAAAGGCCGGTGGACGGGTCACGTG
The DNA here is from genome assembly GCA_032358315.1 of Ophiocytium majus. Lineage (NCBI taxonomy): Eukaryota > Xanthophyceae > Mischococcales > Ophiocytiaceae > Ophiocytium > Ophiocytium majus. The sequence goes on from JAULBY010057648.1 coordinate 2,953, forward strand.
CGGAGTAACGTGTTCTGGGGTGGTATGGTGCACGGAGCAGTGCAGAGGTATGGTGTTGGCGCGGTGGCAGCAGCACCACACGGCAGCACTGCAACAGATGCTGCATGTCCGGCCGACCAACGGCGGTTGGCTGCTGCTTTGAATGGGTAACATTTTTTTGCAACAAAGTATCCATTCTGGGGGGCGAGAGGGCGTGCTTGCCCCTCACCTGCGCCTCGAGATGAACTTCGCGATGGGCTTCTGCAGTGGTCCCAGCAGTGGCGGCAGCCTGATGATGTCGGGGTCAGCAAACAGGTTGTACAGGAACTCCTGCACGTCCTCAATCCTCTCTGGTCCACCAAGGTTGCACAGAAGCACCCCAAGCTTCAAGGGCCCCTCGTCACGGTGCAGGTGCTGCTCCAGGCAGGCCTCTCCCGCCCCGCTGCTGCTGCCACCCGCTGCTTGTCCCGAACGCATGGCGCCACGAGCAGTGAGACCAGGAGCGCGAGCCACAGGCCTGCCAGCGGAGCCACAGCTGCTGCGGCCGTTCTGGCGGAGACAAGAACGGCCGAAGATCCTGGGGGCACCGCTGCCGGTGGCGGTGTCACCACCTGGGATGGCCCCAGGAGTGAAGGCTAGCGTGGCGCCGTCAACACCCGCCCAGATGGCGAGGCCTAGGGCCACACACGAGCCCCTGGGCGTCTTCATGGCTACCGCGTCTGGATTTCAGTGAGACGTTGGTGACGGGTGTGCAGCGTCAGCGAGAGCTGCTGTCGCAGTGGGGCAGCAGCGCGCAGTGCCGTGCCTGCTGCGCTGCTTTGCGAGCTTTAAATACGCTTTTGACGGCTATCTGCCGTGGGTGGCGACCGTGACTGGCTGATGCCGCCGCCGCGGCTGGCCGCACGCACTCGCAGCAGCACCACCGTCCCTCGATCTACCGCTGCGCGGGCTGACACCCGTTGCCTGACGCAGCACCCAAGACCGGGACGCGCTGCACCGCACCGCGTGCCACCGGCACGTGCAGGTGCTTCCGCTTCGAGTTCCTGCACTCTGGTAGTAGTGCTGCGTCCGCGTGTGTGTGTGTGCCCTCACACAGCTTCAACCCTCGCACGCACCCGCCGTGTGTGTGTGCCTGCAAAATTTTTGTTTTGGGAGGGTGAGGTCTCTCCACCAGACACGTCATGACTGTGAACCAATGGCGTGGCGCTGCTGACAACCGCTGAAACGATCGGCGCAGTGCAGCAGGCCAGCGCAGCACACACTGAAACCTGAGAAACCTGAGGTACCAAGATGGGGCAACGGTTGCTCGCTGGCTGGCACTTGAAGGTGGTGGTCGCCGGCGCGCGCCTTCTCCGGTCTCCGGCGCCGCACACACACCTCCGCGAGCGAGTTGAACTTCGCAGAAAGCGACGCGTTGAGGTGATCAATTTAAAATGCTGCTGTAGCACGCTGGATGATGCGATGGCCCGCCACCTGCAGCCAGGCTGCATGTGCCGGCGAGAGCACCCAGCACCTGGCTGATCAAGGGCTACGATTCCTTTTTGAGACGAGCGGTGAGCCCTCGTGCTTGAGTACGAACGAAACGAGCAACGGCTTGGCACGCGCGGCAGACAGCTGCCGTGGCGAGTGCGCGCGCCGGCGCCGCCGGCTGCCGGCTGGCCAGGAGCAAAGTCACCAGCATCAGGCGTGACGAAATTCAGCGTTCACTTACACAGGACCGCACGTTAGTGAGCCGTCCGAATTTTCAGGCATGCAGAGAGGACAATATATTGTGGTGCACCATGTGAACATTTAATGTTTTAGTAAGGCTTACCTGGCACTTCGCACTCCATCGTCTGATGCGCATGCCTGGGCTACTCCTGTATACACACACGCGCGCGCGCGCGGCAAGTATATAATATATGAAAACTCATCCAGGAGCGATAAACTCTAGGTCTCCCCACCGGTAGGGGCCGTCACCCTGGGCGGACATTCCTGCTATAGTAGCATACACTTGCATATGTGGAATATATACTTTTAGTACTGCACCGCCGCGTGCAGCAAGGGCTCGCCACACCTCCAAGGAGTTCCACTATACTGGGTCTTGTGACCAGAACCAGAACTACTTTTTTAAACCTTCAAGTTGCTACTATGACAGTCGGGACCTTTGGGTGCCTGGGGGACCAGGGTGAGCGTGTGCTGGGTGCGGTCGCGGAGGAGTGGGCTGGTAGGCACGCGAGCCAGGTGGGTCTTCGCCCTCTGGCCTCAATGCATTGCACTCTCGCGCATTCGTGCGACTTTGTCTGCTGCACTCCGCATGGCACTGTCTCAGCGTGTTGTGCTTTTTAAGTAGTTCGCAGTGCTGAGCATTGCCAGCTTTTTCGCTACCTGCCTGACCTTCTGGTCACACGCAACGTGTGCAAAGGGCGTTCCGCGCCCTAAGCGGAGTTTAATAAGAGTACCACAGAAGTATGCACGACGACGCCAGGGGTTTGCGGGGCGGGTGCTGGTGTGGGCGGAGGGGAGCGCACGGCCCCGCATGGTACCCTGGTGGACGACCTGCCCTGGCAGGTCGAGCCCTAGCCTGCCGGCGGCTCAGGCCTGCCCGCTACTAGCACTTCATGTGTTCGTATACATGCAAAGGCGGGCGTTTGCCATGGCCACCAGTGGGCGTGCTGGCATGCATGACATGGGCTCTTGCACGCCCACAAGTGCAAATAAATAAGCCTACGCTGTAGTATACTTCACATAGTGTATTGGTACATGTGCAACATGCCAGGCTTACGTTAGAGGGCGCGGTGCTGAGCATTGCCGTCTTGTTCGCTAGCAATGTGTCATCGTGCTTGCTCCTATCACATGCATGCCATGTGCACGGGGCATGCCGCGCCCTGAGCGGAGTTCAATAAAAGAACATACGCATCATATGCCCCATTGCTCCTACATGCGTGTTCATACTTGCAGTATTTTTACGCAGATACTGGTAGTAGAGGTTCAGAGGTGTTACATGAGCGTGTCAGCAGGTCCAGCCAAGAGTAACAGCACAGCAGGTAGCAGCAGTGACAGCAGCAGCAGCAGCGAAACGTTGCAGCAAATCGCTCGGGTATGGCAGCGTCGGATTTGATGTGTCGAACACAAACAACGCGCCTGAAGCACAAGCGCGCAGCATATCAGGCGCGGCGCCAACCCCCAACCTGGCGCGCGCCAGACGTTACCTCGCGTGCACACACTGCTTAGGCACACCAGTTGGTGTACGAGCATGCCCCCGTCTAGCACTGCTGGGCGCCAGCAGTGTGCTCAGCAGCAGCAGTGTGCTCAGCAGCAGCAGTGTGCTCAGTAGCTGCAGGCGCAGCGGCACGTGGCAATGCTTTTTAAAATGGTCGCACCGGCGCCTGTGCCCCACCGAGCAACTGCGCGCATGTGCTCATCAGGTGCACGCACACGCTTGTTTTTCTGCCACAGCGCTGCAGTGTCAAGGTAGCCCGTGCGCCACAAGCGTGTCGGCCGCCACGGCCGGTGGCGCCATGCGGCATGGGCTTGGGGGACTGCATTCAGGCAGCCGCAGCAGTTTCCAGCACAAGCTGCGCCCCCCCCGCAGTGGTGGTGCTCAGCAGAAACCAGCTGCTTGGCAGGGCAGAGATGGCGCTGCGTCCTTATCACCAAAGCCGCAGCAGCTTTGCTTTGGGGCGGGGCCGGTGCGGCGGTCGCCAGTGCTGGTCCCCACACTCTCTCTCCGCCCTTGAGGTGCCGGCGCAGCACAAGTGGTGCACAAGAGCACTTGACACACCGTCGCTGCCGCCCGGGGTGCACTGCTGCGTGCTGGCGCCTGCAGGGACCGCCAAGGCGGCACAGCGCCGTTCCCTCCCTGGGGCAGCCGCCCGCGTGTGTGTGCAGCCATGGTGCTGCTGAGCACTGTTCGCCGGTGTAACTGCCGGCGGCGTGACTGCCGGCAGTTACAGCGGAACTGTCAGTCTCATGACGTGCGCACGGTGAACTTGCCGCTTTTGGTGAGTGCGCGGACGCCCTTGTAGGGCTTGTAGCGCTCGTTTGTGAGCTGCAGGGAGGAGATGGAGAGGCCGCTGATGCTTGCCACGGGAACCTGTGGTTGCAGCGGCGGTTGGGCGGCGGCAGCAGCGCAGAGTGTGTTTGCACAGGCGTTTGTGTGGTGGGACAGCAGGTGTAGAGTGGAAGTATTAAGGGGTCAAGAGCTGAACGCATGAAAGGTGTCATGTGAGTTCACTACCGGTGATATTTTTTTATTTTTTTTGGCAGCCGTGTGTCCAAGACATCAGGCGCTGTGGTTAGGGGTCCTGCGTGGGCAGGCGGCCTGCACACAGCAGTATTGAGCACGTGGCGGCATGCACCTCCACGTCGAGAACGTACAGCGTGGCAACAAGCGCGTGGTCAGGCAGGCTGCCAGCACCTGCACAGGCGTTCATGTTGTGGGACCACAGGAATGGATCACAAAGGCTGTCCAGATGAAGATTATAATGTGGATTCGCTAATGTCATTGGTTTGGCCTCCGTGCGTCAAGGAAATCAGGCATTGGGATTAGCAGTCCTGCGCAGCCTGCCCACAGTGGTGTCATCAGGGTAGTAAGTGTTGAGGTGACATGAAGTGCGTGGTCAGGCAGGCTGCCAGCACCTGCTGTCTCACGACAGTGCATGCCTTTTGGCGGCATGCACTCCTTCACTGCACGCTGGCGAACAGATAAATACTTCTGAAGTACATGTGCCCGTAATGTGTCAACGGGAGTGAGTGCATCGACCAGATATGCCGTCACCAGCGTGCCGGCTATCAGCACTGTACGTATGCACCTGAAACAAAGTAACCAGCGCAAGTATACAAAAATGAGTGAAATAATAAACAAGCACAACTTGGCAGCATACCCCCGTCATGCTGCATCTGACAGCAGGCCCCCCTCCGCCCACCCGCGCTGCCGCAGCACCAGCATGTCGGCCGCAGCCTCGCATACCTACTGAAGTCGTTCTTGTACACAGCCCACCACACATGTGGTAACACTCATTGTGCGCCATGCCGACCGTGTGGTCAGTCCGGTTGCAGCCGCGCGCATGTGCACACCGAGCGCAGCTCAATAACAGCGCATACAGAGCACTCAAGTTAGGGTTGCCGGAATCGTAATTATTTTTTTAATTACTCCGTAATGGGTAGCGTAATTTCGCCGTAACCTTACAATACTTGCAACATCTTCCATGATGTTTTGTGCTCAGCAAAGTCGCACCATCACAAACGTCAAGGCATTATCGGCTGCTGTACGCATCTGCAGCAGGCATGATGGACTTACCGTTGACCGTGATGTCCCGAAATTACGATTCCAGTAACCCTACTCACAGTATAATGCGCTTTGATTTAGTACGGTTTGCGTTTAGTACGGTTTGCGCGGTGTGCACGCCTGTCAAAGACCACATGATAGCACACGATGCCCTGCTTGTGTCGGTGCGGGTCTTGCGTATTGTGTCGGGTGTTGGGGGAGGGGACACTACCCCACACTAGATCAGGAGTGCGCTGTACTCTATACACACACTTGCAGCTTACCCTAACGTGTCTTACTGGGTTGACACTACCCCAGACTATATTGCGAGTGCGCAGCACTGCACATGTACACAAAAAGCGGCAAAACACACATACACATACGCACCTTCCCCCCACCCACACACCCACCCACACACACACAGACACACGCACACACACACACGCAACACGCACCTTCCACGCCGTGTATGGACGGCCTCTCCTCCAGCCGCGCCCCCGTCTGCAGCACAAGCCATGTGACACACAAACATACACACACGCACACGCACACGCACCCCAACACGAGCACACACACACACACGCACCTTCCACGCCACGTGTATGGAGGGGCTCTCCTCCAATCGCGCCCCCGGCTGCAGCACCAGCGTCCCCGCCATCTGCGGCGGCCGCTGCCCCACGCCCCCCATCGGCAGCTTCCCCACGGTCCACCGCGCGACCTTCGCGGCCTCGTCAAACAGAACCGTCCCAACAGTGGCATTCAGATTGGCAGTGCGCACCGCGCGCGGGAACGGGACCGTAACCTCCACGTCCTCCAGCGCGCTCGCGGATTTTCGACCCGGGAAACGCAGGCTGTTGGGGGCGCGCGTGCCCAGGCCAATGTGCACGCGGCCGCCGCCGGCGCCGATGTCTACGTCACCCTGGAACCATGTAACCACGTTGGTCGAACGCCACCTTGCGTGGACGCGTTGCTAAAAGCCGGGGTAAAGCGTGTGGTGGTGGCCATGCAAGACCCCAATCCTTTGGTGGCCGGGCAGGGCATGCAGCGTTTACGTGCTGCCGGCATACAAGTTGAGCTGGGATTGTTAGAGGCGCAAGCGCAAGCCTTAAACCCGGGTTTCGTCTCGCGCATGACCCGACATAGACCGTATTTGCGCACTAAACTGGCCGCCAGTTTAGATGGCCGCACGGCTTTAGCGAACGGGTTGAGTCAATGGATCACAACGGAGGCAGCCAGGGCCGATGTGCAGCATTGGCGTGGTTTGTCTTGTGCCATCGTTACCGGCATAGGCACGGTCTTGCAAGATAACCCCAGTATCACCGTGCGCGCGCCTGAGATTGTCAATGCGGCCTTGTCGCGTCAACCGCTACGCGTGATTGTAGACAGCCGATTGCGCACGCCGCATGATTGCCAAATGCTTTCTGCAGCCAGCCTGCAAATAGGCCCAGTGTTGATTGCCTACGCAAAAGCCGATGCCGCGCAGCTGCAAGCAATGCAACGCCCTGGTTTAAGCTTAATAGCCATGCCCAATGAGCACGGGCAAGTTGATTTGCCGGCCTTGATGACCCACTTGGCTACGCTAGGGGTGAATGAGGTTTTACTGGAAGCCGGTTCAGCTTTAAATGGCGCTTTCTTGCAAGCGCAATTAATCGATGAATTCATTTTTTACTACGCCGCCAAACTGATGGGTGGCACGGCTCAACCCATGTTTGCTATGCCGGCCTTCAAGGCCATGTCACAAGCGCAAGCCCTGCAGATTATAGACGTCAGGCAATTGGGTGCGGATTTGCGCTTGCGCGCCAAGCCGGTGCCCGCCTAAGTCATCATGCAGTTGGCTGGCTTGATCGATACCCATTGCCATCTGGACGCCGCTGAATTTTCCACAGACAGGCAACAGCAAGTAGCGCTCGCCTTAGAGGCCGGCGTGACTAATATCGTGATTCCCGCCGTGGCTCGCGAAAACTTCTCCGCCGTGCTAGAGCTTTGCCAACAGCATAAACACTGCGCCTGCGCGCTAGGGGTGCATCCTATGTACGTGGATAGCGCGGCTTTGGCTGACTTGGATGCCTTGCAAGAAGAGCTGCGGCATCCAGCCGTGGTGGCCGTTGGGGAAATTGGTTTGGATTATTTTGTTGGTCATGCCGATCCACTGGCCAACCGTCAGCGGCAAAGCTTTTTTTTTAGCGAGCAATTGAAGTTGGCAAAGCAATTTGATCTGCCGGTGATATTGCATGTGCGCCAGGCCATCGATGAGGTGTTAATGCATTTACGCCGTCATACCGTGCCTGGCGGGATTGCTCATGCCTTTAATGGTAGCAAGCAGCGAGCCGAGCAATTCAGCGCCATGGGCTTTAAATTGGGCTTTGGAGGCGCCATGACCTACCAGCGGGCAACCAAGTTACGCGATTTAGCCAAGCACTTACCCTTAGAGAGCGTAGTGCTTGAAACCGATGCGCCGGATATGCCGCCTTCTTGGTTGGCGGCAGGACAGAAAAACAGCCCCAAGGAGTTAGCAAAAATAGCCCAAGTTTTGGCTGATTTGAAGCAAGTAAAGCTGTCGCAAGTGCTTGATATTACAAGCGCCAATGCGCGGCAAATTTTGCCAAAATTGGCCAACTTATGCACATCACCTAAAGTGCTACATTAACTTGGGCGAAAAACCCTTACCAATCAAGGGTTCTATTTTA
>JAULBY010057659.1:0-34717 GCA_032358315.1 Ophiocytium majus
CATCAACTTGGCGCTGCTGCCTCCAATGAACGCGGGACACGGGCACCGTCGCACTGCCCGCCAAGCTCCTGCGCATGTCAACCCCCCCTTGCTGCTCACACCAAGCGGCCAAGTGCCATGCGCTTGTGTGCTCTGGTGCGCACACGTGCACACGCCGTGTTTTGGGCACCACGTACAGAAACAGCGACACAGCGCGGGCAGTGGTAGGGGCTGCTGCCGGCGTCGCAGGGGCACCACGGGCAGCCGCTAGGCACAGTAGGAACCAGCAGCAACACTGCTCACCACGGTGCGTTCTGGACAGGGCTCCGCAGCAGCGCGCAGCACCAGCGCTGCCGTAACTCTCGACGACACAAGCGTTACCCTGTGCGGCAGCCCGCTGAAACACCACCACCTGCTGCTGATGCGGTTGCGTCAGGCCCGCCTGCTGTTACCGCTGCTGGCCGGTGGTTGACACCTGCCTCGCCCACACCTGTGTGTGACGGCTGCTCTTTCGTATGTTCCCGAACGCGCAAGACCCCCCCCAAAAGGTGCAGACTCAAACCCGTGATTGGATGCAGATGCACAGCTCGGATTGGCCAGCGAGGGGCAACATCGAGCTGCGAATTATTGCAACGCCAGCTGGGCTCGAATTTCTCGAAAGGAGACCTAGGTACTTCGTCCCTAGGAATATATGTACTCAAAGTACTATTATACACTTCTAAACACTTCGAAGTACTACAGTAATTTACCATGTAGTACGCACCTCTTGCACCGTGCACGCAAGTGCGCATGCATGCCAGCAGCAATTGTCAGCGGTGCAGGTACCTGTGCATGCTTTGCCAGCTGCCAAGTGAGCAAACGTGCTGGGTCACTTATTTATTTGCAAGAGCATAATCCGTGGCACTTTGGCTGCTGATGGCATAACGACATGCACTTAAAACCAGGGTTAAGGTTGCTAGTGCACAACGTTTGACGCTCTGCAGCTGCTGGCAATTCAATGACCAGCACTTTGATGAAATCTTGCTAGCAGCAGCAGTGGCACGTCCGAGGCGCAAGCCGGCCAGGCAGCACAAACTCACACACACGTGTACAAACCCTCCTGTGTATAGCTGAACCACTGATTGCCATCACCTGCTTTCAGAATAGACACCCCGACCAAATGTTTCCCAGGAGCCAAAAGATGCACACCGTTTTGCTGTCAGTGATTGCGTCAAGACCTTTCCACTGGCACTGCCATGGATGCTACTCTTGTGTGCGCATGTATTTTCTTTGAAGTGAGTGGATCGTATTTGGTCTCCTTGCATCATGTGTACAGTATTTGAGAAAGCTATGAAGCCGTCATTTTAGAGAAAAGTTATGACAAGATACAGAGTTTTGCTACTCTCGATGTGTGGGAGTAACTTATTCCGAACATGTCACAGCCATTCTCACCTTGGGTCTGAGCACGCAGATGGGGTACCTCAGGTCCGCTCCCACCATGTCCACAGTGCTGGCCCACAGAGTTATTGCCAGCGACTCATCCGGCTTCGCTCCCGCGGGCAGGGTCAGCACAGCCTGCACCAAGCACGAGAATCCAGCGGCAGCAGCAGCGGTGCAGCATTTAGTTGTCGCAAGCGATGCCTGGGACGCCGCGTGAGTGCAGGGCAAGAGGTTTGAGAAAGAGTGTAGTGTAGGGACTCCAGACGCCGTGCCTGTTACCTTGTTGACGGTGAGAAAGAGGGATTCTGGGCACTCCACGTTAACTGGTTTGGTCGTGTCTACTGCGCATGCTGCGAAGGACAGCGGGGTGGCAGCGGACAGCATCCGGAAGCAGCAGCAGCACAAATGAGAATCCTCCAGGTTGAATTTGGGTGGGTGTGGTTGCAGCCGAGCGAAGACAGCAGTGCGAAGTGCAGCTTTCACAATAGCGAACACTGCATCATTTCAGAGCAGTGGCCTGCTTCTGGTGGCGCTTACCGAAACAGCAGGTTGCCATTATTCCCGCCGGCCGCGCCGCCCTTCAGAAAAGCTTTCGAAGTGGCTTCCACCCCCCTTGTGTGTGTGTGTGGCGCCTGGAGCAGTGACACGCCACAGGGGGGCGGGGGGGGGGAGCACACACACCCCCTCCCCCCCCTCCCCCCTTTCCCCCCCTTGTGACACGTGTTGCATGCGCAGCAAGAGCAGAATGCAAGCTCGCGATATCGATCGCACACATCAAGCAGGCGCGGGTGTCCGCCAGCGGTGTGTGGGGAGTGCAGCGGCGGTCGCACCATGAGGGCAGGCCGGATGGTGCTCGTGGCCATGATGGCGGCCGCCATGCTTGCCACAGCAGGCGTGGTGGAGGCCGCCAAGGGGCGCTCGACAGTGGGCAGCAGCAGGGACGCAGCGGCTAGCAGGCGCAGGAGCGGCGGAGACGAGAGAGGCAAGTTGCGCGCGACCGCATGCCTGCGCACCGTCCCGCGCTCCATCAGCGAAAGTGGACTGCCGCCGCCTAGCCATGCAACGTCTGTCCTGTTGCACACCTCAAGGGAGGCAGTCGAAGCACCCGCCTTGGTGCCGTTCATGTTCCTGCTGCAGCAAGAATCGACTGTTGTGCGGTTCTGGGCGCCAAGTCGCACTAGCGGATAGCGGCAGCATTGCCGGGCGCCCCCGCTGTTGCAGCTTCAGTGAATGAGCTGCGGCAGTGGTTGCCGTCGAGCAAAGGGCTTGGAACTGGGTGCGCCACCCTGCTCTCGCACAACTGCAACGTACCCCGAAAGGGGGGAGGAACGCATCCACGCACGCACTGAGCATGAGCTCACACCAGCGCGCTGCTAGTGCGGCTGCTGGTGGGTGCTGCCCACGTGTCCTAGCCGCCTGACCAGCACCAAACCCGCCACTCACACCTTCACAGCCCTGCACTTCACCCGCCATGTCTGCTGCCTCAACCACTGCGTCCACCGAATCTGACAATCCGGCGCGGGCGCGCACCTACTTGCACACACCACCCCCTGCTGCTGCAGGCGCGCGCCGCGGCGACACGGGCTCCTCCCGCGCCTCCCGCCCCGCCCCCCGCAGCAGCAGGCGCTACCAGGATGAGGACGACCAGGATGACGACTCATATGACGACGACGACTACGATGAGGCGCCGGTCGCCCCCCCCCGCAGGGGCGCCGGCGGCTACGGGAAGGGCGCCATCGTCCCTGTGCGCCGCGGCAAGGGCAGGGGCCCACCGCAGAAGTCCAGGTGAAACCAAGTGCAGTACCGTGTGTGCCATATCGCCGCTGCCTGGTGGATTGCCATGCGGCTCTGGTGTGTTGTGTTGGTGCTATGTGGCGTTTTGGGAGGGAAAGCAGGTGCCTGGGCGCCAAGGTGGCATCAAGTAATGCAACCGTCTGGGAGCTTGTACGGTGTCCACAGCAGTGCACGTAACGGGGTGGTAATTTTTGGCCAAGTTTAGGGTACACGATGCGGCTGTGGCGCTCGACACTTATGGTAACGGGGTGGTAATTTTTGGCCAAGTTTAGGGTCACACGATGCGGCTGTGGCGCTCGACACTTATGGTGGCTGCACTGCAGGAGCAGTGCATGTGCAGTCACTTGGCTGCATTCCTACGTTGAGGTTTGGCATGATACTCGCAGTACATGCGTACGCTCAGGGAACAATGGTGCGGGCACCTTCGCTCTTGTTGACTTCATGACAGTCCATGCGCATAAAGGTCGTGCCCATCGTCTGGTAAAATTTGTGTGTGGCGGGTCCGCCACAGGCGCTGGCTACCACAGTTTGCTGCCCAAATTGGTGTGATCTGCTACTGTAGCAGTACCAAAGGCGCCCTAGGTGCTCACCACCGCATCGCGCACTGTTAGCTGCTTTCACTGCATGCGTGTTGGCGCGGTGCCGTGATCCGGCCTGATGGCAAAATTGTCGCAGCAGGCCATGCAAGTCACGCCACCTCGTGACTCAACATCCTGGACTCTGTGGGCAACGACTTGCGGCTGACTGCAGCTCTTGAATTTGTGAACTTGTGCGCATTCCACTGCTGCAGCCTGCTGTCTGGGCTGGCTGCGACGGTGCTTGAGAAGGCCAGCACGGTGCAGCAGGCATCCAAGGGAAGGGCAATGGAGCTCAGGAAGCTGGTCAAGGGGAAGATTTCGAGCCAGTTTGAGCGCTTCATGCTGCAGCTCACATGGCCGGACGACGCGCTGCTGGACCCGGAATACACGGTGGTGAGTTGGCGCCACCTGTGATGGTATGGTTTGGTGCATAGTTGCAGTTATTTGCGGTTGTGGGCGGGTAAGAGCTCAGGACATGCACGCCAGCATAAAGCAGTGGCACAAGCTGGGCGGGTAAGAGCTCGGGACATGCACGCCAGCATGAAGCAGTGGCTTGTGCCTGGCGCCATATCGACACACTCATAAGTTGGCACAGCCAACAACAAGAAGTGCCGCCAGCAGGCAGGCCTGAGCCCCCGGCAGGCTACCTAGTACAGGATAACTGTCTTCTCTGGCGTGTACTGTAGCACAAGTATGTTATTACATAGTTGATCTTAACATCAAGTTCGTATAGAAGTATATAATTTGCAGTGTGACATATGTCAGTTACTGTGATGGAGAGCTCACATGGCGCACTTGCGCCAATGGTCACGGCCTTCACCACATGGTGTTGGCGCTGCCAGCGATGCACAGGTGCTCAAGTTATCAATTCTACTTTTCACAGCTGCAGTGGAGGGGAGGGGTGTCATTACCGCGCACACACCATGGGACAGTGCCAGGAAAGCAGAACACTGTGTGAGCCAAACTGTAGGCCAGCACAGCGAGCTTCCAGATTCAGGCCCTGTTGCTGTTGCTGCTGTGTTTGGCGTGGCGATTGCATATTGTATATGGGCGGGTGCGGAGTGAGCACACGGGTAAGGGTGAGCTGATTGGCGAATGATGCAGGGGCAGACTGAAGCAGGCTGCTGCACAGGCGTACGCTGTATTGTGGCCAACACTAAGAACACTAGCGCAAGCGTCCATTGCTACCCAATACAGTGCTGGGTGGCTGTGTTCAAGTTCATGTTTTGTTACAGCAGGGAAACCATGCACCACCAGCAGTATCATTTTATATATACAGGTACACTGTATGTACACCGGTGTACATGACACAGTACTTCAGGCACATAAACATTAGTACAGAGGTATGTACATCGGAAGTGCTGATGTATAATGCACTGCCTGTGGCATACGCATGCGCAGGACATGATGCACTACCTGGACACTGCGGAAGTGCTTATGCATAATACTTCTTACATTATATGCGGATGAAGTTACATATGTATGTGTAATGCAACTGCTGTGGAATGCGCTTACAATGTATGTGTACTGCACTTGCTGTGGCATGGGCATGTGCAGGACGTGATGCACTACCTGGACACTGCGGATGACTACCCGGACGAGATGGCGCCCACCAACCCGTACAGGCGCACGCTGCGGAAGCTGTGGGCGCGCATGAGCGAGAAGGACCACAGGCAAGCACACAAACAACATAATATTATCAATAATAATATTATTGTTACCACAATAAGCTGTGGGCACGCACGAGTGAAAAGGACCACAGGCAAGCGCACAAAACAACATAATATTATTGGTTTACACCAGAGAAATACAGTGGTTATTGAGTATGAATGTATGTGTGGGCACGCATGAGTGAGAAATACCACAGGCAAGCACTCTCACAAGACAACACAACATGGCTATTGCCGACACCAGAAAACACACAATGGTTATTGAGTATGGGTGTGTGTGGGCACGCATGACTCATGAGTGAGAAGGACCACAGGCAAGCACTTTCGGCAGATAAAACAACATAATTAATCATTGCTGTCACCCGAAAACGTAGTGGTTATTGAGTATGGGTATATGTGTGGTCACCCATGAGCGTAAAGGACCACAGGCAAGCACACAAAACGACATAATATTGTTGCTCTCACCAGCAAAACACGATGGTTATTGAGTATGGGTGTATGTGTGGGCACGCATGAGCGAGAAAGACCACAGGCAAGCACTTTCGGCAGGCAAACAACGTATTAGTTGCTCTCACCAGAAAACATGGTGGTTATTGAGTATGGGTGGGTGGGTGGGTGCTGCTGACGCGTTTGTGCGAGCGCACATGTGTGACCACAGCCGGGCGGTCACAGGGCAGGGTGACTATTTGGGCTGGTGGGAGCCCCTGCACTGCTAACCAGGCGTGTTGTGCATGTGTGCTGCGCAGTGGACACATAGTTCGAAGTACGTGTACACGCTGTGGGCACGCATGAACACTGCCGCAGGACACTTAATGTCCGCACAAGCTTGCTTGCGGTGGAGGCCAAGGTCATGCAATGATGTATACTACTAGTAGTATTTCAGAAGTAGTGTTTAGAAGTACAAACATAGTGGTAGTAATGATCGTAAAACAATAGTGTCAGTGGATGGTGCCTGTATGGAAGTACTTCTGTCGCATGCTGCATACCCTATGGAAACTGTGGGCATGCTTGACGGCCCATAGGCAAAACCAGCATCGCTCATGTGCATGTCTAGCATTCATGGCGAGCAGGGTTGCCATCAGTGTGCCAGTGGCATCATGCACCAGTTCCTTCTGCTGCTAGCACCGGAGTACGCATGCCAAGTGATGTACCACGTAGTACATAACCAAACAGGTTTGGTGTACAAAGTGAGGCGTGGTCCACATCACAAAACTGCCTTGAAGTTGATGAGTTGTACCTCCAGTTCGAACTTCAACTCCAATCAAAAGGGGAGGGGGCTGAACAGGCAGTAGACACCACTTGCAGTACAGCTACAACACGTCATGTAAATGCTCACTTGTGAGCCCGCCTTTGCCCATTCGGGGCTGTGTGTCTCCCTGTCGGGCTGTTGAGCAGCTGACCGTGCACTTGCCAACGCTCAAGGTTGCATGCAGCCAGAGTCCAACTATCCATTGGTCTTATTTCACAATATTTTGCTGGGTGGTAATGACAGTTGTGCCGTCATTGACAACGAAGGGTGTGCAGCTGGTGCTATGTGGTTGGCGGTACTTATTTGAAAGAGTGCAACACAGCACAGGGTCACAGGCAGAATGCAGCACCATCTAGGTCAAGTGGCAACTGCTTTTTTTAGCAGTGTCAACTGTTTTTTTATAGCAGTGGCAACTGCTTTTATGAGCAGGCGCAGCTTGAACAGTTTACTTTGGCACCACCTGTGCCACTAGCTGTATCCCCACCACTGCGTGCGCGAAGCCTGTGTTCTGGTGCTTTTTGCAGCCGGGTGGTCGTGGTCGAGTGCATGTGCATGCCCTGCATATAACTTACATATGTGGGGCTCGCTGCCACTCTATGTTGTCTTGACCTGCTACAAATTGCAGCCCTGGCCACTTCCCCATTGTCACTGACCTAAATTATGTGGCGTCACTATTGTTCTGGTCTGCTGCAGAGTGCAGCCATGACCACTTCCACATTGCGTACTGACCTAAATTATGTGGCGCCACTATTGTTTTTTCGGCAATGCCATGGTGCAGGACGGTGATCAAGTCCCTGATGCTTGTGCATATTATGTACTGACCTCAATTATGTGGCATGACTGCTGTTTTTTGGGCAATATCATGGTGCAGGACGGTGATAAAGTCCCTGATGCTTGTCCACTGACCTAAATTTTGTGGCATGACTATTGTTTACGGCAATATCATGGTGCAGGACTGTTATCAAGTCCCTGATGCTGGTGCACCACACGGCGCTGGACCTGGGACCAGATGCGTCCACCCGCGTGCGCAAGCACATACTGCGCATGCGCAAGGAGGTGAGGTACCTCATGTGAAAACTCAATCTAGGACTGATAAACTCTAGGTCTCCCCACCTGTAGGGGGCGTCACCCTGGGCGGACCCAGTGCAAGGCTGAACAAAGCAAAGCCAGCGCCTATGAAGGCAGCAAGTCTCGCACCTATCGAAGCGTGGATTCCACATAGTGTAGGGTTGCCGGAATCGTAATTTTTCCCAAAAAAATATCTCTGTAATTCTTAGCGTGAGTTCACCGTGTAACCTTGTAGTATTTGCAACATCTTCCACAGTGTTTTGTGCTCAGCACAGTAGGGCCACCACAAAAACGTCAAGGCATTGTAGGCTGCTGTAGGCATTTGCAGCGGGTATGATGGAACTGCCGTTGACTGTAATGTCCATAAATTACAAATCCAGCACTTCCACTCATGTGACACACCATCTACTGTAGTACCTCTGGAAGTACCTTGGTGTGACGGCCTTGCAGGCTACCTGGCGGCTGTACTTGTTGCTGGTGCCAGTGCACAGAGCTAGCTGTGAGTATGTTGGTATGGGGGGCGCGCCTGGGCAGTGCGTCATGCCGGCATTGTTGACATGGGTTTGTGCACGCCAATTAACACAAGTCATGACACAGCTTACACAAGTCATGACACAGCTTGGTGTGTCATGCACTGCTTACCTACAGACGTGGCAACCGGGCACCCTGAGGTGTCTCTGCCCCTCCTCAACTGATAATCTACGTACATGATTGTTCCTATGACAAGGTCCCAAAGACCTCGCCTCCCAAGTTCTGCGGCCCTGCATGAACATGCACCCAGTCAGCTGTCGGGCACCGAATGATATTCTTTCAGACCATAGCTGTCGGCATGCTGCCGTGATTGCTGGCGGAGGTTGTTTGTTTCTGCATGGTTGGCAATCCTGCTTGGCCACATAGCATGTGTACGCTGCTGTGTGTAGGCTGGTGCCTGCCTTTCTTGCTGCATGTCTAATGTTGGGTGGTGCTTGGCAGTCAACATACTGTGACGGCCCCTACCGGTGCGGAGAGCCAGAGTTTCTCGCTCCTGGATTTAGTTTTCATACTGTGGTAAGTGTCTTGTCAAGTGTATACTTGCAGTATAAAGTTATGATACATAAACATATAGACCGGTATACATCGAAGTATTGGTTGACTGTTGGGTAGTATATGGGTAAGCGCTGTCTTTGCTCCATTCGCCCCTTCACCCCCAGCGCGATGGCTCCTTCCGGTCGGGTGACCTACTGTAGATTTTGTCGCTCGTAGATGAGCTTTCATACTTAAGCATGTGCCGTACTTTTATCAAACTCCGCTGAGGGCGTGGAAAGCCCAGCCCTTTGCACACGGTGCATG
Source organism: Ophiocytium majus (assembly GCA_032358315.1). NCBI lineage: Eukaryota > Xanthophyceae > Mischococcales > Ophiocytiaceae > Ophiocytium > Ophiocytium majus. The sequence continues at coordinate 9,087 of JAULBY010057659.1, forward strand.
TGACCAGAAAAAAAGGATGACACCGGTATGTACATATTGTGGTATCTTGTTGCGTGGCACCACTGGTGAGTTGGCTTGACAGCCCTACAGCCTCGCTCTACGACACGGCGCTTGCTCACAGTAATTTTTTGCTTCTCCTGCCTGGCCACACCACATGCGCCACAGGTCAACACCAAGAAGCAGAACGAGGTGAGCACATGCTTATCAATGACTTGTGCAGCATGCACTTATGCCGCATTCACTCCTTGTGCACACATGTCCCACCTATGTATGCCACTGCTGTACTGTACCGGTGTAGCACATGTGCCCACGCTGCTGTGCACTCATTCCACACTGTAACATCATGTCACTTGCTGGTCATGGTGCTGCTGCTGCGCTCTGTAAGCTTCGCACCATGGCGACCATGTGGCACGGGTGCCGCCGCCGCCCGCTGTGTACATGGTGCACTCCCCATGCGCTGTACAGTGCAATCGCGATTTAGTTCGCTTTGATTCAGTGTGGTATGTGATTTGGTGCGGGGTCCAGGGACCTGTCACAGACCACATGACTCTGTACGCACGATACATGACGCCCCATTGGTTCAGTGCGGGTCTTGCTTTGGTGCGGGGTGCCGGGGGGCTGACACTACCCCGCACTAAATTGCGAGTGCACTGAATCTTACATTTGTGCTCTATGTATGTGTACATGTGTACATGCATATATGTGTGCAGATGTACTTCCAGCTGGCGCGCATTGTGGACGTCAGCGTGGCTGGCGAGCCCTACGTGCCTTTCATAAAGGTGGGTGCGCACTGCACGCAACACGTCACGTGCCGCTGATGCGTGTCATGCATTGTGCCACCACCGCAGTCCTACTCGTGTGCCACATGCAGCGCCACGCTGCTTGTACTTCGAAGTATATATGTTTGACTACGGGCATGTCACCGTGCACTCGTGATATAGTGCGCTTTGAGGCAATGTGGTTCGCAGTATAGTGCGGGGTCCATGCAGCTGGCACGTACCAAATGATTGTATACATGACATGTACTTTGAAGTATTGCATATGTGTACTAAGCATGCATGTGACATGGTGCGGGCCTCAATATAGTGTGGGGTCAGGGGCTGTGACACCACCCCGCACCCTTTCGCGAGTGCACTGTGTTCAAGTAATGAGAGTGGCGGTCATTATTACAGCGGTATGCCAGTTGCCTGTGGCACGCTTTGCAGTGCCCAGGGCGGAGGTATGCCGTGGTGCATGTGCACCCATTCGCCGTCACACCAGTCCATGCTGTGCTTGTGGCGTCACTGCAGCCATGTCACGAGGCTCTGTGTGCTGCTGCTTTTGTTGGTGATGCGTCTTGTGGTGGTCATGGCAGGCTGGTGTCAGTGGTGTGTAGCGGTGCGTCACAGTGTGTTCATACATGTTAAAGTATGCCGGTATAATGTACCACGAAGTACTTGGAATACTACTCAAATGTGGTGTTAAACATCTTCATCTGTAAACGCATTCATACGGATGTACGGCGTACGTCAAGGTTTTGCGCATACAACTATGCAGCATTTTGTGGTACCGGTACAATATATAATCTATGACATGGGCCCTGACCCATGACAACTAATATCATATTTAGACGGCATATACGCCGTTTGTCGTGTTTTGGGGCGTATGCATAAATACGTAGCTGTACGCCGTAATTAGTCTAACATATAAAGTACTACTGTAGTACTATGTTATACGCCATGACTGATCGCAGATGACAACTGGTGCGTGCAAGCATACGCGAGCTACGCATTCAAGCGCGTGACGGCGTTTGACGGCGGGCTAAGGACATGTATAACGTTGTCATATGTAACCGCATTTACACGGGATGTGCGGCGCATGTCAAGTTCCTGGGCAAACTGGTACGCAGTTTTTTTTTTTCAACAACGTTTAACCCATGACATGCGCCCTGGCTTATGACAACCGGTGCGTGCAGGCATACGCGAGCTACGCGTTCAAGCGCGTGACGGCGTTTGACGGCGGCCTGCGGACGGTGGCACAGACGCTCAAGGCCAAAAAGACGGCCGAGAGCGCGGCAACGGAGCTGCTCACCACTGTGGATGGCATCATCAACCAGGGGGTCAACGTCAAGGTGCGCGTGGCTGCATCACTTTTTTGTGTGCTGTGCGGGAAGTATTGGTGTACACTAGGTATTTTTTCACGTGGTTCGGGGGGTGTTGTGGTCACGCGAAGGGTCGTTGTCAAGGTGCGGCGGTTACCTAACCCACATAACTGCATGGTGTATATATTTCATACTCAAAGTATGTACTACAGTATACCTCAGTTTATGAGGATGCTGTAGCATGTACAAGACACGCAAGGAGTATGAGCTTGTGCTTCATGCATCGCTTCGTGCGTACAGTGCCTTACCTTCATGCGCACTACGAAGGCAGTGGCTGCAGTCATCCACTGGAGTCTGTGGTGCGCATGCAGGTGGGGGTGGTATACATGTGCCTCTGTGATTTCATACAGCATACACCTGCATGTGTACACAAGTACCACTGAAGTACTTCGAAGTGCATGTATATTGTTTTGGTCCAAACACACCCACCTGTAGACTGCAAGGGACTACTGGCAAACGGCATCGTACATGGCCACCACCTTGCCCTTTGCTTGGCAGCTTGGCCAATGCGTGGTACGCATGCTATACGGGGCACGTGTAACAAATGCGCACTTGACGGGCATGGTGTAGAAACTACTAGTAATACTACCGACTGTCAGCAAGCACCATTTATGGCATGACATGTGTGTACATCTTCAAACTGCGGTGGCCAGCATTGCGTGCAGGGCTGATGCACTGTCGCATGACATTGCACTGCACAGCTGCCTACAATGCAAGCGGCACAGTGCCAAAACTAGCAATGACTTGCCATGACTTATTCCACTGCTGCACCTGCCTACAACAAGCACAGCGCACTGAGACAAACCAGCAAGCACTCGCTTATCATGCGATGTTCCACGTTGCGGACACGGACACTGGACACGGACACATGTCATGTCTTGATTAGGGCATCCTTTATTAGGGCATCCATGTGGTTTAGGCTTGGGTTTAGGTCTTTGTTAGTTGTCCGGGTCCGGCGTCCGTGTCCGCAACACGAAACATGCCGTGTGTCACCAGGCAGTGTTTGCATCCACGGGCTCGATGCAAACCGCTGTGCGTGCGCTGTGAATGTGAGATGCTGGTGCTGCACGCAGAGCACAGTGCACGGTGACAAACCAGCAAGGACTTGCTTGTCACGTGTCACCAGGCAGCGTTTGCAGCCACGGGCTTGATGTCATATAAACCACTGTGCGTGCGCTGTGATAGTGCAAACAACTGTGCTGCGCTGTGATGGTGCGGACCACTGTGCGTGGGCTGTGATGAGCTGCCTGCTTTACGCACAGCAGAGTGCACTGTGACAAACCAGCAAGGACTCACTTGTCATCTGATGACAGACAACGTTTACACGCAGAGTGTTGTCTCAAACCACTGTGCGTGCACTGTGATTGGCTGGTGGTTCATGCTCTACGCAGATTGAGCGCAAGGAGCTTCTGAACGAACTGACTCGCTCCACAGTTCAGCTCACCACGTCGGACCTGTGCGAGCTGTGGCGGGTGTACACGGCCGGGCTGCAGCGCCTGGTGGAGGGCGGGTTTGCCAGCAGCAAGGGGGGCAAGGAGGGAAAGGCGCGCGTGCTCGGCAGGTATGTGTTGTGTGTATACTTTACAAACTTCTAATACTACTACATACTTCTAGTATTAAATGTATATATTTACCAAACATACTTCGTAAAAGTACATCTGCACCCTGTATGTATACTTGTGAAGTATATGAAAACTTTCACCTACAAATTAGATACTTCAGTATGTGTGTACACATGCACCCTGTACATGTACTTCGAGGTAAATGGAATTTCTACAGATTATATGCACACCCTATACGTATACTTTGAAGTATGTACACAAATTCATATCGGAGCGATAACATGCAAGGTGTCCCCACCGGTGGGGCCGTCTCCCTGAGTGGACCCGTGCAAGGGAGTGAACAAAGCAAAGACCAGCGCCTACCCACTGTAGCAAGTGTCACGTGTATGTACTTTGAAGTATTCATGCACACTCTACGAATACTTCGAAGTATATGTGTATGCGCAGAAGTACTACTATATACCTTTGAAGTGTGTAGAGGGGGGAGGTTACGCCGCTGCTGACAACAATTTCATTTGGTAGCTTCAAAGTAATGTACCCTAGCGTTCTTTCTTGCAAGTAGTCTTATCAAACTCCGCCTAGGGCGCAGACAGCCCTGTGCACATGGCGTGCATGTGGCTGATATAAGCATGTCAAGCACACATGCCGCCCCTGTTGCTATGTAACAAGAAGGCGATTCTCAGTGGGCTGAGCAAAAGTAAGCCTAGCATGTTGCTACGCTATGGACACCTAAGTATTACCTTATGTGGACACAGTACCAGGGCTGCATGCGCAAGTGTGTTCCCTTACGACGGGCATCACCAATAAAAAAGTTAACTCATTGCTTTGAGCACACCGCGCCACCGCGTTGCAGCAGATGTGCTGTACCGCTTGGTGACGCTACACCCCTCCCCAGAACGGCAGCGGGCGCATGTGCAGGCTGCTGGCCGTGTACGCCGGCCTTGCAGCGGGAGTGCCCTTGGTGTTTTACCTGTCCAATGGCCACGGCAAGACGCGCCAGCACTGTCTTCAGGCCTTTTGGCATGCGGAGAGCAGCGGCCGTGAGCAGATGGCACGGCGTGAGAGCGTTGCTGCAGGTGCAATGCAATCCACTATGTAGCTCAGCCTTCGCGCCATGTCGCCGCCGTGACCTGGCGCGCCTGCAGAGCTACATAATGGATCGCATTGCACCTGCAGCAATGCTCTCAGGCCGTGCTCACGGCCGCTGCTCTCCGCGTGCCAAAAGGCCTGAAGACAGCAATACTTCTGCAGTATAAATGTATTCATGTGCACATGACACTGTCCATGTGGCATATGCGCACACACACGCAGCCACGGCGCATTACCGGCGTGTCACATGAGCGTGGCATTGCCACATACAGCAATGCAGTGGCGATTGCCATGCCGTCCCAAACAAGCAGCACAGCAGACACATTCACGGTTTGCTGCCGTAACGCGTGTGCTTGTGTGCTGCCACCAGCAAGGCGCACCACAACTGTTGCTGCAGGAACGCTATCAGGCCGTGCCATTTGCGCTCGGCCGCTGTTCTCAAACCCACTACCTGCGCTGAAGTATGTGTGTAGTGTTGGGTTACCAAGAACAGTTATGCACCGTGCAACGTACTGCGCTAGGACACATTATCAGTGTACTTGCACATGTGCAGTATATGCCTCACTAGCCACGTCTGTAACAACAGCCTGCAAAACTGTTCTGGAAGTACTGCATACACTGTGACTAGTGTGACTAGTGGATCTAGTAGTGGCGCGTCACAGCATAGAAATACTTCCATCGTACTTTGTTGTTTAACGCATGTAAGTATGGCGTAGCACGGAATCAGATACAAGCACTGAAAGCAATTAGCCGCATATCACTGTTTTGGGTGTAGGAAGGAATACGCAGCGTTTTGTACATCGTACCGGAATACTACACAACGTACGTTATACGCCCCTGACCGTCACTAACTGTCACCCATTGCTACAAACGTGTGTTGCTGGACAATAGGTATGCGGCGACAAGGGAGGCGCTGGCGTCCCACCTGGAGCAGTGCAAGAAGGCTAAGCTTGTGAGGGACATGGCCAAGTTTGAGGACAACCAGGCAAGCGCTGCATGCCACCGCATTGCTGCTCAGCACGCGTGGTGCTGTGCTCACGGCTGTCATGGTTGGCCCTGCAAGCGCTATGTGTGCAACAGTCAGCTGGACATGCGCCTGTGCTATTGTACCACAGAATGGCTGTGTGATAATGAATGAGCGCTGGGTAAGTGCGTGCTGCAGTTTTTCAAGTGGTAGGAGAGCTTCTGCACTCGCAGCTTTGAGTGGGTGTGGCAACACAGCTGCTGGTGGCAGCACGGGTGTTTCTGTGTTCACCTCCGTGCTTCTGGAGCCCAACATTTTTGCTCTGTGGTCAGACAAAACCACTCGCTAACAGTGACAAATACCCCGTTAACGACAGTCGCCGCTCCGGCTGTCACTCCCCTACCCCATGTGTGACATGCCTGTGGCCCATCCTGAGCACTGTCAATGACTCTAAACATGGCACGCCTGCCGCGTCACATCCACAGCCCGCCAATGCCACGATGCTGGCATGTCTTACTCACCACACATGACCGCCGCACGCCGCTGCTCCGCCCCCTGCTTGCTGCATGCGCTCACAGGTCGACGACGCGCTACTGGAGCAGTGCCTGGCGTCAAGTGCACCTGCGGCCAAGGCGATAAAAGCCAAGGCGGCGCCTGCCAAGCCTCCCGCCAAGCCCTCTGCTGGCGGTGGTGGCAAGGCCAGCGGGGGGAGGGCGCCGGCGAAGGCACCGCCTGCGGCTGCTGCGCCGAGTGAAGAGGACGAAGAGTATGAGCAGGAGGAACAAGAGGAGGAGGAGAGCGCATCAGAGGAAGAGGTGGGATGCCACACCGCCACTTTGCTTGTGTGATGTGTTTTTTCAATGTACTTCGAAGTGGTTGCAGGGTGTTTTAGCTATACCAAGTATTTTTTTAGGATATGGTCGATGAGTATGAGCAGGAGGAGCAAGAGGAGGTGAGTGCGCCAGAGCAAGAGGTTGGGTGCCACATTGCCGCTTCGCCTGTGTGACGTGTTTTTGAACGTGCTTTGAAGTACTTCCACTTGTGAGAAGTACTGATAGCTACTTCAGTACTTGTTGCAGGGTGGTGGTCGATGAGTATGAGCAGGTGGAACAAGAGGAGGAGAGTGCGTCAGAGGAGGAGGTGGGATGCCACACTGCCGGTTCGCGTGTGTGACGTGTTTTCGGACGTAGTGTCAGGGCTGTGGTGCGATCAGCTACTTGTGAGAAGTGTCGGCTGGTTTAACAGTAATTACTTGGGCTTGTTATATGCCACATGTTTACGCTGCCTGAGACATAGAAACGAGTGAACGGATAAAAGACGTATTTATCCCGGTGGCAACTGAATGGTGTTCCAGTTAGTGCTGTGCAGTTCGCTCGAAGCTGCACAGCATACGCCACATGGTGTGAAGTGGGGCACTGCTCCAATTGCACAGCTCAGCTTTGCAGATATTCAAGGGGCCCTCAGGCACCAGCCATGTGTCAACACAGCAATCTCAACACACAGCCATAAGTGATTGCGCATTTTATGACACTACATGCACCAGCACGAGCATCTAGAACCATCGCATCTGGGACCATCACAACGATTAAATGGAGGTAATTGACCCGGGTGACTACTTTCGTACTAGACGGTACCTCTGTTCACTGTGTGCATGAGGAGGTTGAGGCCACCGAGCATATTCATTTCTGATACTTCTTGCAGTATTCGAAGCAGCGCAGCATGTCAGCAACATATGGGGTGTATGTTATTGCTGGAGCCACCATCACAATTAACACAAGTATATTTTGCTGTTTGATGTGTTTAGGAGGAGGCTGGAACCAACCTCAGAATAAACTGTATCTCGGGCCCATCGAGGAGTTAGAGCTGAGATTTTGATATGGCAAAGGCGCAGGGTTGGTGTAGGCGCTGAAAAACATGCGAAAAAAGCACTGTGAGCCTAATGGTATACACTGCCGTTTGATGTGTGCAGGAGGAGGCTGAGGCCATCGAGGAGGAGGCGGATGAGGAGGAGGGCCAAGACGAGGATGCCAGCTATGAGGTGCGTTGCCGCGAAGTGGTTGACGATCTAGTGCACCCAAAGTGTGCGCGCAGCAGCTAACAGTGGGCTGAGCACATTCCACTGTCTGCTGCTAGCTGCTGCCCGCCGGCGAATGATGCCCTGTTGGCCACCAATCATGTAGCATATGTGTGTTTGCTTGTGGGATAGTGTATCAACTTTGGCGCTGTGGTTGGCGGCTACAATAGCAGGGTCACCTGTGTGATGGGGCTGGCGGACTAGCACCGCTGCTGCTGTTGCACACTGGTGCGGACTTATTTGTACGGTCCCCGACAAAAGACAAGCATTACACCTGGTATACTTCGAAGACATTCTCCATTTAACCAGTGATGCAAGTGCCAAATGCCACATTTAGGCGCATGTTTCTGCACGGTGTAGCCAGTGCAGGTGCAGCACCAGTTCACATCACATTGCTGCATGTTCACGTGAATTTGTGCTGCCCTGCGCTGTGCCGGCACTGCACTTGCTGCGCCGCACTGCAGGAAGAAGAAGCAGAGGAAGATGCGGACGGGCAAGAGGATGGGGAGGGCAGCTATGACGACGAGTATGACTCCGAAGAAGAGTAGAAGAGACATGTGACAGAGCAGCCGTTGCAGCACTCGCAGGCCTTAGTGGCACCTTGCATTCCTGCGTGCTTGCCAGTGTGCCCTCCAGCAGGCAGCACAAGCAACCACTGCTGCTGCCGCACACCAATGGGGACATCACTCTGAAGGCTGAGCAGGTTTTGCGCACGCGACACAACGCGCGGGCAGCACCCATCGCTTGCTGTGGGACAGCAGAGGCGGTGCACGCGCACGCAAGCTGGGTGTGTGCGGCCTGCGTGCTCAGTGGGCAGAACAACGACCCGTCAGTGTTGCGGCTGGCAGCGGGTGACGCTAGGCCCAAAGCTGTGAGGGCTCGGCACTTCGCGAAGGCACCTGGGGTCTTTCATGTTCTGTGCTAGCGGGTGCCTGCAGGTGCATGGCAGGCTCGCCGCAGGCACAATGGCACGCTCGCTGCAGGTACATGGCAAGGGCACGTTGGGTTGACCACACTGTGCGGCCGCGCCATGCAATTACAATCACATACCCCGTTTCATGTGAGCCAATGTGTCGCCTACAACTTGTATGCCATCATTGCAGCCGTGCTCTTTGCGTGCCATGTCTGTGCATAAATAATGCGCCCTGCTGCCATGCGCGTACACCGCTGCACCGACAAGCAGAATGTGCAAATGCAGGCGCCAAACCAGGACAAAGAGACGTCACCAAGTGGCGATGTCATGTTCAGCAATGCCAGGCCCGCAACTGTGTGTGTTTATTACAAGTCCTGTGTTCAAAACTGACTGCGTGCCGCCGAAAATATACGTGCAGCACACCGAGTGTGTGCGTCCGCTGCAGCTGCCTACCCCTCACGAGATCTCCCTCTCCACCGCCAGGTCATTGCCGGCCATAGCCAGCAGCGACAGCCGCGGCAGCGACAAACTAGCGCCAACACCAGCAGCAGGAGGCAGCCGCTCAACCGACGCGCCCCACGTACCACGTGTACTGCGCCCATGGTGCTGCCGCGCAAACAGTTTTATTTCCGTGGTCGCACGCAGCTCGCTGTCAGACAGCCAGTGCGGCGGCGGCCGCTGCCGCCCCAGGGATGCAGAGCCCCACGCAGTTCCCTGCGCAGTGCCGCTGGCGCCTGCGGCAGTGCGGCTGCGTCGCGTGCGCTGCAGCTCCACGTCTGGCCACAGCACCGTACCTGCCATAACGGTGCGTGTGGGCGCGGGCGCAGTGCTCGGCGGCATGGTTGCCGAGGCGAGCCCTCGCGGCTGCACGTCACCGCCGCCTAGCCCAGTGGTGCGGTTTGCTGCTGCCACACCCTTTCCACCTGCCATTGGGCCGCCGCTTGCCCAGCGCTTGGGTCCCCCAGCCGTGGTGCGGATGGGTGAGGTCACGCCAGGGTGCCACTTCGGCAAAGTATCCTGGTGGTGGTGCCAGGTCCTGTTGCCGCTGAGACGGTGCTGCGGCGCGTGCTTGTCGACTGTGGCAGGGTCCCGCGGCGGCGGCGCACGCCGGCAGTCATAGTGCGCAATGTGCACCGCCGCTTGTATGGCAGCGGCGGCGTCCGCGGCTGGTGACGCCATGTCGATGAGCGGCAGCAGCGGGGCACTAGGCGCCTGCGCAAGCGCAGCCTCGAGCGCGGAGTGCTGGCCGCCGCCCACAGGTGCGGCGCCGGTGGAGCTGGGTTTGGAGATTATTTTCTCAAAGAGGCGGTCGATGAGCCCGGGGTCCATGGACGTCTGTGGCGCCACCACGGTGGGAGACTGCGCTCCGCTGCTGCCTGGAGTGTCGCGCTTGTGCATGTACGGGGGGGCGGCGCGCGGCGACTCGGCGCCCCGCTGCGCCTGCTGCTGCTGCGAAGGCGCCTGCTGGCGCTGTGGTGTCGAAGCCCCATGGTGGTCTGTCTGCTCCTCTGCCGCCGCAGCGGCAGCGCCGTCCGTGTGCGCCGCATGCGCCTCGCCCGCATGCCTCACCTGTAGGGTTGCGCGAAAACGAATGTGAGGAGGCCGTATGCGCCGTATACGGAACGCATGTACAGCGTGTATGGCTAATGTTAAAAAAAACCAGTGATAGCAAGCGTGTGTGGGCAATGTCTGGTGCTGTTGCATGGTGGCTGCTCCAGCATGGCAAGTTATGGCCCCTGCTTTGACAAGAAAATAATGCCCATTCATACGTTTTCGTGCAACCCTACGCACCTGCACCCCCGCCACCACCGCCAGCTGCAGAGACCGCATGGATGCGGGCGCCGTACGCGACCGCCCCCCCCCAGACCTCATTAGCGCCTCCCATGCCGCCTCTGCCATCTCTGCCCCGCCGCTGCCGCTGCCCCTGCCCTGCACCTCCAGCCCGCGTGGCCGCACGGGGCCAGACGCAGTGTTTGGGGGTGCGCCAGTGGTGGCGGCCAGCTCCAGGCCTGGCTCGGGGCCGGGGGGCTCGACGTCAAGTTTGAAGGGGCACGCGGGAGTGGGGCGCGTGCGCATGCGAGCGCGCTCCAGGCTCATGGTGCGCGTGAGGGTGGCGGTCGCCTCGGGGGCGAAGCTGGTGCGCCAGGGCGCGGCGGTGGCGGCCATGCGCCCGGGTTGCGGCGCGCTGCGCGGCAGCGGTGCCGTCGTTGTTGCAAACCCGCGCAGCGACGGGCCGCCCTGCACGCTGTCGTCTGCATCGAAGTCGTGGAACTGGTCGGATGACGCGTGGGCTGCTGCCGTTGCTGCCGCTGCGCTGATGCTGCCGCCTGCTGATGCCGGTCCGTGGAGCGCTGCAACTGATGCCCTGCCGGAGCCGCCGCTGCCACCAGTCAACGGCTCTGTGGGCACGTGCCTGCTGCCCGTGCTGATGCTGCTGCACAGCGACGCGTCACCAGACGCTACCGTGGCCAGGACGGTGGCGTGCGTGACCGGCGTAAGCGTTGCAACTGCGCTGGCAGTTTCTTCTCCTGCTGTTTCAACTCCTGCTCCTGCTGCTGTGGGCAGCCCTTCTTCTTGGAATGGTGCTGATGCAGCTGGCGAGTGCAGTGTAGTAGGTGCTGGCGCCCTAGGTGACCGTGGCGACCGCGCTGCTGGTGACAGCGCAATGGTTGTTGCTCGTCGTGCCGGGCTGGGGGTCAGAGGCGGGTCACATGTAGGTGACTTGGTGGCTCCATGCTCCCGAACTGACACGGGCAATTTGGGCACATGTGAGTGCTTGCCAGGTGTAGCATAATCTGCAATATGCTCACGCAGACAGCAGCAGAAGAAATGCACACATGTCAGGACCAGTGTTGAGTGCGTCCAGGCCAGCAGAGTGGCTGTGCAGGGCATGGTGAAGGTACGTATGCTTTGCAGGACAACTCTGGCACGTGAAATGCTGTGCATGTTGCAGTGACAGCCGCATATTCTCGTAGCGGCAGTGCATTTCAAGTGCCAGGGTCACTGCGTACTGCCCTAGCAGCGTAATATGGCAGTGCATGATATTAGTAATACTTGTGATAGGTCCGGGTCAGTGCCACATAGGCGCGAGGTACCATAAATATTGGGGTACATGTATAAGACACCCTTCCCCTAGTACCTTCTACTACAGTACGGTAGTATATACCACGAAGCATACATATGAAGCATAATTATTTCCTTCCCGAATCAGACCTCCCCGGAGTGAAGTATAAGATTCCCCCCCGTAGTATACTCCGACAAAGTATACCGGTAATTCTGAAGTACTTCAAACGAGTTTATAGTATACCTCCCCCCCCCCCCGATTAAGAATCCCCAGTGTTAGCGACGGCCAATGCTCGGCGACACAACTGGGGGGTGTTATACACCGATATTTACAGTACATGACAGTGCATAGTGCTGAGCACTGCCATCACCTCATCCAGCAACAGAGGACGGCATACCTGGGTCATGCCTTTTCAGTCATACGCACACCCAAAGTGGAGCTAATACTTGTAGTAGTACAAGTACAACCGAGTTTGCAAACGCGCTCCACAGACAGACCCTAGGACAGCGTACACAGGTATACACAAAGCGCACTCACTACCAGCTCCCTACCTGACAAGACTATGCGTGTTCAGGAGTGGTGTGCACATCACGTCACTTGCCTTCTGGTGCTTCATCATCACCGTCCTGCTCCTCAATGCACACCATGTCGCCGCCGTCCGCCGCACTCACCGCCGAAGGCCGTGGCGACGCCGGTCCAGCCGCCCCTCCTTCCATGGACTGCACCGCAGGGGAGGTGCTCCTGCGCCCCTGCTGCGCTCTCCCCTTCCTGTTGTGCCACCCATACGTGTCATCCCATGCGGCAGCCACCACTGCGGCTATCTTTGTCGACGCTGCTGACAGTGCTGCCTTGGCAGTCGAGCCCGCCAGAATCATGACTTGCGCCAAGCCGTCGTCATGTCCGCTCGCTGGCAGCGACCGAGACGGCGAGCTCCTGATCTCCTCATCTTCAGGGATGGAATTGCCGGCCGACCCGGCAGCACCACCCTTGGCGGACGGCCCAAAACTGCTGGCGTGGCCCAGCGTGTGCCGCCACAGCTGCGGCTGCGCTCCCTGCGGCGACCGCGGCGGTGTGTGTGCCTGACGGTCAGCCTGCTGCCGCTGGGGCGATGTTGGGTTGCGCACAGCAACGGCAGGAGCTGGGCTCCCCAACTCCGGCTGTCGTGACCTGCCAGATGTTGGGCTGTGTGCGCCGGTGGGTAGCGGACTGGGAGGAATGCACACAACCTGAGGCTCCAACACCGGCTGTGCTGCGGCAAAGGCGTCCGCAGGGCCATCGCTGGGCGACACAGCGCCATCGGAAATGGTGGCAATTGACAGGCTGCCACTGTCGCATGTGGCTGCCGCCGCTGGCGCACTTGCCCCACTTGCTGATGCAGCCGACGCCGCCGCTGCCGCCGCTGCAGTCACGCCTGCGCCGTGGTGCACAACAATGCCGGCTGTCGGTGCAGTCAGGCGCTGTGTGCTCTTGATGCTCGCGCCGCTGCTGAAGCTTCCGAGGCTGTGCTCCACGCGCCACATGCTGTCTGCATCCTCCAGCTGGCCGTCATCCATTGCGAGTGCAAACTCCGCCGCATTTGCATTCTTGACAGCGTTGTGCACCGCCTGCAGCAGGCTGTCGTCGTCCCCCCCCGCGACGGTGATGTTGAAGGCGATGTAGTCCTTGAAAAAGGCCTTGCGCTGCCGCATGCGGGTCACATCCCCAGGCGCCTCGTACCCGTCACCAGACTCGCCCTCGCCATCGCTGTCCCCTTCGCTCGTGCTCCAGCGCTGCAGCTCCTTGGAGGCATGCCTACGCATGCCGCGCAGCAGCCGGTTTACGCCTCCCGACGCGACACACGCGCCCTCCACACCGCCGCCGGCATCAACCTCACCCGCGTTTCCAGCGCCGGCCGCCCCCGGCGTGGCTGCCGCCGCCGCCGGTGGCGCCGCCACCGCATGGCCGGCTGACGCCACACTGTCGCCGCCGCCGCCGCCGCGCGCCGCCTGCGCCTGGGCCTCCTGCTGCTCTTTCTCCTGGTGCTTGCGCTCGCGCTCCTCCGTGAACACGAGCTGCAGCGCCTCCTCGTACGCCTGCGCCAGCGCGTGCAGCTCCCCTCCTGGCGACGGCGCCACCACCGCCTGCGGCAGCGTCGCCGTGTGCGCCGCCGTCTCCTGATCCAGCCCCGCAAAGTACGCATTCGCCTCGTCGGCCGCGGCCGCCTCCCAAGGCTCCGTTGGCGAGCCCACAAACTCTGGTGGCGGCGCCGCCTCCGCCGCCTCCGCCAGCATGCCGCCCGCAAGCGTGAGGCGCTCGCCGTCGTTCGCGTGCTGCTGCTCGTGCTGCTGCTGCTGCCCCGACAGGTGCTTGCGTGCGCCACGGGATGTCAGGCCGCGGGTGCTGCTGAGCATGAACGCGCCGTCCAGTCCAGCGTCATCAGCGTCACCGTGCAGCGCGGCCATGTTGTAGTGCAGCTCCACCAGGTCGTACTCGTACTGCTCGCCCACCTGGCTGTCGTCACCGCCACCATCACAGCCCACCCCCCCTGGCTGCTCCAGCATCTCCTCAAACACGGCATCAGACTCCCCCAGAGACTCCGAGCCGCCGCGGCTGCCGCCTGCTCCCCCCCCACCACGCCCAGTGCTGCCCAGAGAGCCTCGCGCGTGCGCGGCGCGGGTGGCGCTGCGCTTCAGCACAGCACCTGCTGCCAGGGGGCCGATGGCAGCGTCCAGCACACCGCCCAGCGCGCTGCCGACGGCCTCGCTGGAGATGCCCGGTATCTGCATGTTGCTGACGGTGCTGGCCACCATCCTGCCCGCGGCCGCGGCCGCGAGCTCCTTCTCCGCCTGCGCCTGCCCCCCGCTGCCGTCACTCATGTTGGCCGCCAGCAGGCAGATGAGGAGGGCGCGCACGTTGAAGGGCGCCTTGTCGGCGTCAGCCACGCCAGACGCCGCGGCCGCTGCGGCTGTGCCCTCGCGCAGCAGCTGCAGCGCCTGCACGGCAAGCTCCAGCTGGTGGATCTGCTGCCCCAGGGTGGTGAGGCGCTCGACCAGTATGCCCTGCTGGCCGCGCGTGGCGGCCCCCTCCGTGACGGCGTCGCGCCGCTGCAGCTCCAGCTTGTGCATGCGCGTCATGGAGCTGCTGCCGTAGTGGTGCAGGGCGTCCGACACGCGCTCCAGCATGCCGCGCATCTCCACAATGCTCTGGCTCTTGGTCACAATGCCCGCGGCCGCCACGCGCTTGCGCTCCTCCGCAACCCGCAGCGCGGCGCTCTTACTGTCCAGCAGCGCGGCGGCGGCGTCTCGGATGGGTGCGTTGCCGTCGTCCACCATCTGCTGCAGGTCCGCCTCCACGCCTCCCTTGCGCCCCGCCGCCGCCGTCATAGTCATGCGCAGCCGGTAGCTGCTGCCCTCCGTCGCCTGCACGCGCTGCAGGAACTCAATGTCCTGCGCCAGCTTGGCTCGCTTGGCCTCCAGGGCGGCCACCCGCGCTGTCGAGCGCGCCACTTCCCTCTCCATCCCCGCAATGCCCTGCCGCAGCAGGTCCTCCTCCATACGCGAGCACACCGCCAAGCTGTGGATGCCCACCGCGGCCGTGCGCTCCTGCTGGTGCACCATGTCCAGGCGGTCGCTCACCATGCTGTAGCGCTGCGCCAGGTCGCTCGCCGCCAGCAGAATGTCCATCTTGCGCTGGCTCAGGAAGCGCAGCTCGTCACACAGGGCCGCGCCCACACGCCCGCCACGGTCGGGGCACCACCGCGCAGGCACCAGATCCAGAACCGGCATGGCTTGCACAGGCCCCTGCGTCCAGAGCTTGAGCGCCTGCCTGGCGGCGTCCAGTATCACCAGGTCGAACTTGCCACGCAGCGGCAGCAGCGCGCCGCGCTGGCGCTTGTTCGGCAGCTGCGGCAGCACCTCCACGATGGCCTGCCCCAGGACGGGCGCTCCCGCCATGGTGTCCGCGGCCTCCGCCGCATCATCCTCATCATCGCTGTCTCCCTCCCCACCCACCGCTGCCGCCTTTGCCACCGGCGGCAGGTAGTGAGAGGCCGACTGCCGAGGGGGGACGCCATCCCACGGGCTGTCATCGCCGCTGCCGCTGGCCCCCTGCTGCGCCCACCACGCCCCGGCGCGCGCGCGCTGCCGCCGCGCCGCCAGCCGCGCCTCCTCGTCCCCCGCGCGCCCCCTGCCTCCGCGCTGGTACATCTGTGACCGCGCGTACCGCTGCAGCTGCCCCGCCAGGCGCTGCAGGTCCGTGGCATGGGCGCCCGCCGCGCCGCCGCCGCCGCTGCTGTCAGGCTCATCGACGCCATCAATGCACGCCTGCGCAGCGCTCAGCCGCTCCAGCTGCAGCACCAGCCGCATCCTGCTGGCCTCATTCTGCTGGCGGTGCGCGGCCGCCTCAGGCGTCTCGCGCACACCGGTGGCGCTGAGCGCGGCGGTTGCCGCGGGCGCAGGGGGCCCGTGCCTCCGCACCGGAGCCAGCAGCACCGCCAGCCCCGACAGCCGCTGCCCCACGGCCCGGTACACCACGTACCGCCACAGTGCGGCGCCGCCGCAGCCGCGCCACTGCTCCGTCGCCGCTCCCAGCCCCCACTCGAGCTCCCTGCGCGTGTACTGCTGCAGGGCCACGCGCGCGCCGTGGGCGTGCAGCAGCGCGGCCACCACGGGGTTGGTAGCCACGTCCAGGGGGGTGCGCCCCAGGCGGTCCGCCACCCCCGCGCTCGCGCCGCAGTGCAGCAGCAGCACCACCACCCCCAGGTACCCCGCGCTGAAGTGCGTGCACGCCAGGTGCAGCGCGGTGCTGCCCAGCACCATCTGCATGCGGTCGCTGGCGCGCGCCACCCGCAGGGGCGCGTTGCGCGGGTCGGAGGTCCACCCCGCGGCGTCGCTGCCCCCGGGGCGTGCCGCCTGCCGGGCGGCCGCCGCGGCCTCCCACGCCGCCACCATCGTCGGCAGAAAGACGGCGTTCACCTCGGCGCCCGCGCACAGCAGCTCGCGCACGCGCGCCGTGTCGCAGCAGTCGACCGCCTCAAACAGCTCCGCTGTGAGCGTCAGGGTCTGGGAGTCTGGGTTGGGCGGCGGCGACGCGGCGGTCCCCTTGTGTCGCGTTGCCAGCAGGCTCAGCGATGTGGCGTCGCCCTTGCGCGGCCTCTGGGGCGGCCCAGTGTACCTGCAAGGTGGTGCCAGAGGTGCGGTAAGGGTGCGGTGCTGTGGTCAGCGCTGGCTGGTTATAATGGTTGCGCGTTGCGTGTGTGTGCGCACGGAATGTCAAGGCGGCAGCGAGGTGGTGGGCGGTTTGCTGTTGTCGGCCTGCTGCAGCCGCTGGTTAAAGAAAACAGGAACTTGGGCATTGAAAGCTTGAGGTGCCTACCCCAATCCACCAGGTGCGCAGCCGACCAAATGTAGGCCAGCAAGTAGAGGCGTCCACGCCAGCAAAGTTCAGCGCAGCCAGCAGACAGGCCAACCATATCGGCCGCGTCATACCCAGGCACGAGTTTTGGTACATATAGGGGCTGAAACAGTGACCCGCTTAAGATAAGAAAAACAGAAATACTAGTAGTTGCACCAGCAGCAGGGCCCACACATAATGAGTGCACACGTTCAGCTCATCTCACCGTCCGTCCGAGTCCCACACCGGCTGCCCCAACAGCCACTTGGAGGTCTCCTGCGCCATCATGCCGCTGCTCTGCATGTCGCGTTTGAGCTGTTTGACAGGCAGCACGTGGTTGCCCAACACCGCACACAGCTTGTCCAGGCTGGCAAAGGGTATGACGGTCTGCAGAGACATGCGTGCATTGGTGGCAGCAGCAGCAGGCCCCGCCGCACCATATGGCCGCTGGCCACTTGTCATGTACCTGCGAGCAAGGGCAATACCACATCCACATGAAAACATGAGAACATGTGACACACTTCTCTACACATGCGAAAGACTCCTATCTATCTCACCGTCTGCAAGCGTGCATCTGTGCCTTGCACCAGGGGTGCCACAATCAGTATGTGAGCTCTGGTGCACTCTGGTGCGGCTGGCACCCGGTGTGACCCCCAAATTCCATGAACAACTGATGCATCTGCGTTTCCAAGAACTAGCATACTGGTATCAGTAACGCCTGCTGAGTGCAAAGTGCCTTATGTGTCCATTGCGCACCCAGCAGGTTGATGGCACCGCAACGCAGGAGCTCTCACCATGCTCTAAAAACAGTTTTGCAGAGGTGTGTGCCAGCGATCCTGCGGTGTTCGTACAGCAGCCACTTCCACCGGCGCCGCTGCACCACCACCCGCCGCCACGCTTGCCAGCACGCAAAGGCGCACAGCTTCTGCAAGTCGTTCACCATGGTGAAGCAGGCCTGCGCAAACAGCACCGACAGCAGGCTGCCATGTTAGCGCATTATCTTGCACACGTGTGTCAGCTACACATACCGGTGTTTCAACCCAGTGTGCACCCACATTACAGGAACAGTCTGTGCGCAGCATGCGGATACTAGTGTTTGGAGCGCAAGTACGCACTTCTGACGGTCGCCTCTGATCTATGGTGAGCAGTGGACTGTTGTTGTGCACATATACTCAGTCTAGCTAAACCAGCATGCCCTTCCTCTCAGCAGACATATCACTTTAATCATTCGCTGCTGTGACAGTTGCAGGCAGTACTGGCAATCGGCATCCTCACAGCGCTAGGGTAAGCACGCAAGCAGTGTGCGGTGTGTACACCATAATCGACACTGTCACGGTGCAGGTCCTGTGGCAGCAGCAGCTCACGTGGAAAGTACACACCACGCAGACCATTGTGTGCCCCGCACAAGCAACCTGTTCTGGGAGACAAAGACACACCCCGGTGCCTCCTCCACCTATTCTATTGTGTACTTCACGAAGTATACTTGACGACAATGGCATCTAAAAGCACCCCAACACCCACAAGCGCCCCCCACACCGCCCTGCGCTCACCTCTGGCCGTCCTGGTAGATGCACATACAGCGCCCCTCCAACTCGCCCGCACACCACTATGTATTTGGCATAAGTAGCTCTTGAAGTGAATCGCTTCGCACATGCCTGCAGCACTCCCAAATACTACAGTAGCACTACGTAGTACGTGAACAGTAATACTACTAGTAGTATAACAAGTCCTCCATGGCTCACCTGCACCGCCATGGGAAAGACGGGCGAGTCCAGCAAGCGCGCCATGGCCACCTGGTCCCGCACACGCCCATCCACAGACACGCGCCGCATCTCCAGCATGGCGCGCTCCAGGCGCAGGCAGCGCACGCGCGTGCGCACAGCGGACTTGGCCTGGGTCGTCCTGCGGTGCTGCGGCGCCCACCGCTTCCAGCTGTTTAAGCAGCGGTGCAGCACGCGCTGCATCTGCCCCTTTGTGCGGCACGCCTTGTGCCAGCCCGTGAGCACGCGCCGCTGCACATGGCGCCAGGGCACAGAGGTGAGGCCCAAAGTTGGGGTGAGCAAGAGCGGTATGCTGAAGCCAGTTGCCCTCACACAGATTATGCTACATTATTGGTAGGGTTGCTGTGGCTCCAGGTGTGAAACGGCACCACGTGTTAGAGGACAGCACTGAGTACGACGGTTAACTTGGCAACATGCTGCCAAATTTGCCGCCCTGAACACACGTAGTACATAATACATAGCATGCACATATGCACCATGCAAGCCCAGGCACGCGGGCCCTGTCAGGCCACAGTACCCAAGACACCGAGAGTACATGCCAAATTGTCACACGAATGGTACCATGCAAATGGCAGCATGCTTGGGTGGCAGCAGGCAACCCATCACCAAACTGCAGTGCCAGCGACACCACTCCACTCCTCCTTAAATCTGCTAGTAATAGCATAGCTGCACACGTGTGTATATAAGGGTGTGTGTGGCTGTGTGCGCCATGTTGTTCCCATTCTCACCTTGACACACACGTTGCTGTACAAGGCAGCCGCCATAAAGCGCTGCTCCCGCGACTTGCACCATCTCACGTACAAGATCCAGCGCCTGAACTTGTTCTTGAGAAAGACCTGCCCGCCACGCACGTAGATCATGTGCTTGCGCTGCAAGCGCTTGCCATTGGTTGCCAGCCAGCGCTCCCACCGCTTCTCACAGGGGGGCTGAAGAGCAGCAGCAGCAGCCGCAGCCCACAGAAGCGTGGCAGCAGAAACGCAACTGCTTTGTGAACTAAAACGCGCAGTGTGCTCGCAAGTATGAGTGCCCCCAGGAGTGAGCGAGTGCTGCACCACTTATGAAGCAGGCGCAAGCCACAACCCCCATTGCTAGAGCCCACAGCATAAAGGTGGCTGGCGCTGTAGTGGGCTTCGAAAAACTGGCACGTACCACACGTTGCACTGTTGTGTGTCTGGTGCTGCACACGTGGTCATCACTGGCTCACTACAGTCACACCTGCCAGGTGTGTGGCTGGCTTGCTTCAAGAATTGAACTGCCAAAATACTGCAGTCTTTCCGTCCGTGCCAGTGGCAGCACAGAATCGTTACAGTATACCGTACCTGGCAGGCACTGCATGAATGCGTTGGCACTGGTATGAGGCATGCTTCCCGCTAGCACTTTGCAGCACGCAGTCAGAGTTTATATCTCCAGCAGAGGCGCAGCTAGACATGACTGCCGCTCAGTCAGTGTGGCTGGTTGCATCCACACGCTCTTGACTGACAAAACCTTCTACAAGCACACCTGCTGTACGTACCTCAAAAAAGAATACTTCCAAGTTTGCTACTGCAGTGTATACCTGCACATGGTACTATCGTACCAGGTACTACAGTAGTACACGGTACTTGTGAGTACATAGGGCAATACGCCAGTTGCCCTCTCATGCACAGGCCGGCACTTGTTGAGCACTGCTGCCCACCGCATTTAAACCTCTGCCTACGACTCACTAGCGCAGCAGCTAGACTCTCACCTGGCCTGCAAACTCCGTCAGAGGCTGCCCCTGTCGCAGCGCCCGATTAAATGCTGCAACACGCCGCCACATGTGGAACCCCAGCTCAAGCAGCTCCAGCGACCACGCAACCACCTTACGCCCATGCAGCATTTCCCTCACTGCGCGTTGCATTAGCACAGCGGCTGCCGCACGCTGCTGCTTGAGGTGCAGCACCTCTGCCTTCCAGCTGTTGACAAGGACCTGCAGGATGCGGCGCCGGGTGCCCACGTGGGGCACCATTGCCTGCAACAGGGGCACAAGTGCACTGAGGGCGTCAACAACACTGATATTTCAGGTTGTGGACACGGCCATGGACACGGACAACTAATAGAAACCAAACACCAGACCTAAACCACATGGATGCCCTAAAATAGTCATATATCCGTGTCCGGCGTCCGCGTCCGCTACCTAAGATAGCAACACTGGGCCTGGTGCAGCCCGGCACAAGTACAGGCCACCTAGGCCAGCCACCTGAACTTAGTCAAGTACAAGTGTGCACACATGCAGGCCTGCT
Organism: Ophiocytium majus; assembly: GCA_032358315.1. Lineage (NCBI taxonomy): Eukaryota > Xanthophyceae > Mischococcales > Ophiocytiaceae > Ophiocytium > Ophiocytium majus. The sequence continues at coordinate 30,305 of JAULBY010057659.1, forward strand.
CAGGAGGGGACAGCATGTCAGACATGCCGAGCAATAGCCCAACAGTTCCAGCAACCAAGGAACAGTGTACGTGCACGCTCTGGGTTGTGGTTCAGTATCTTGACAGCAGTTTCGGTGGCTGCCACCCGAGCAGACACAGTGTGACACGCACGTGGCATGGCTCCTATAGTAAGTCGATCATTTGCTACAGCATGCCTGTTCCTGACCACATAACGACCAGCCCCGGTGCCGAGCAACACTGATATCAGGAACACAAGGCTTTTTGGGCAAATGGCTACACATCAATACATGTTCGGCGCCACATCTAGGCCCTTTTCGGCGCCTCACAGCACGCAGGAGCCACAGCAGCAGCCATGGTAGAAGCAGGAGCGCTGCACATCTGCGCCAGCAATGACATCAAGGGAGCCGCAGGCTCAACAGCGCACCTTTTCCCCACGCGCGCCCGTCCCTCTGAACCTGTCAAAATCCCTGTAGAATATGTTCACCGCCGCAAACGTCAGGCGCGCGCGTCCCGCGCTTGCCTCAACCGCGCTGCGCATGACCATGCCCATGCGCCGCCTGTCCTGCACCAGCTCCCGCAGCAGGCTCCAGTACTTGCGCATGATGAAGCGCGCGTGCAGGCGGTCTGCCATGATGGCGGAGCGCCATGCCCGGAAGAATAGCGCCTTGCGCGTCCGACGCCGCATGCGCCACGCCAGAAACTTTTGCCGGTGCACGTAGCCGCGCCACATCTGTGCAGGCACAGGCACAACAGAACAGCTGTAGTCCACTTGCTGGTAGCTTGGCGGGATGATGACTTGCCGTGTAGCTCACGTCTAAGGCAGTCACCAGGCCCAATGGGGCAATTTGTGCTTTGCCTGTAGTGCTGCCACCAAAGCAGACTGGCACTACCGAAGGGGTTCCTTAACATATGGTGCAGGAGCTAGCATTGATCAAGCAACACACAGTTGCAGGCAGGGATATACATTGCCGAGACACACACGCACCTTGCCAATCTGTGCGGCACAGTGCATGGTGCGGCTGGCGCGCCTGAATTCCTTGATGAAGGACACATCTGACAACTCGTAGCTGCGAGAGTACAGGCTCTCGGGCACATCTGTGGAACGTAGTAGCACGGAAGTGGCAGGTACATCAGTTCATGTCAGGCAGCAGGTTTAGCTGTCCGCGGTGCCGTCGGCTCGGCTGCAGCAGGTGCTCATCGGTTCTTCGCTGCCCTGGCAGCAGCAAATGATAAGCTGTGAGGTGTGCCTGGAAGTAGCCGGCTGAACCGCTGCCATGTCGGCTTCATGCTTCTTCTCACCTGCAACGCGCAGTGCCGTCGACGGTGGCAGTACGTGATACCCACCGGTGTCCATGTTGCTTCCAGGGTGGACTGCCGCACTCGTCACAGGAGCCCAGTCATCAGCGACCACAGCAGGCACAGCAGCAGCGGCGCCTGCTGCTGCTGGTCTAGTGCTACTCCTGCTGCTGTCGCCTACAACACTAATAGAGCAGCAGGAGGCCCAACCGCCGCGCGCGGGCGCTGGCTACACGTGTGCACAGCAGAATTTGGACAAGCAAATAGAACAGAACTTGTCGGTTTCGCCCGTTTCGTTTTTGTTCGAGTCGAGGGGAGGGCGGGGCAGGCCTGCGCTCCTGCACTCGTCGCGGCCCTGGTGGTACGCCTGTGCCAACACCGTCCGCTTGCTTTTTTTTGCCTGTGGCAACCGCCAGCAGGTAGTCAGCCAGCCAGCAGCCAGCACGCCGCCGCAGCAGCAGCGCAGCCTGGTCGCTGGACGCTCTCATTGATCAATCCCAGGCACACGGCAGCAGAGGCTGCAGCCATAGAGGCGCTAAAACACGCGTAGCACACAGGGAAAGGAGCTTTGCAGCCGGCGTCGGAGCGGCTTAGCGGGCGCCGCACTGCACTCCCTCTTGCAAGCCTTGCAGGTGAGCCGCCTGAGGTGTGCCAGCTTCCCCCGCCAACTGCGCAAGGAGGGCGTGTGCGTGCCGTTTACACATCAAGCGCCTCCCAGCGCCTTGCAGCTCCTGTTGCACGTGTTGCGGCACGGCCGCGTGGTGCTGTACGTGTGCCAGGTCAGCCTAGCCTACCAGGCACTGTGCACTGTCGATGCACCTGTGCCAGAGGGGCCGCTGCACAACAAACATTAGTGCCACAGGCAGACGTGAAGGAGCTGTGCAGGGGGCACTTGGGGCCGCTCATGGGGGGTCGCGTGGTGCTGCCTCCAGCAAGCGTTGCTGGCCTGCCGCCTGACGCACTGTGCCAGCTTGCCCCCTCAACTTCCCGCAACGGACGGAGACACTGGTCCTGCTGCTGGTACTGCTGCTGAGCAGGCGCCCCTGGCTGCAGCCATGGGCACTTGCTGGCAGCAAAGTTGGCATGGCAAGCTGCGCACATGGGACAGTGCTCAGCGCTGAAGCTTGCCCACCCTTGCCTGCGGCTCTCTGACAGTATGACTACTTGGCGGTGTGGCTGACTTACAATTTGTTCTCATACTTCGCCAAATCCGGTGCATGGGAGGTACTGGAGGTATAACAAGTGGCCTAAAGTGTCTCAGTAACGCTTGCGCACCTGGACGACGCATGTGGCGATGATGTCGTGTGCACACAGGGCAACGGGCTGCCTTGCATGACAGCACCCGGGCTCTTCTGGCTGCTGCACCAATGTCAGAGTGCACCCCTAGGTGCATTCAACGCTGTAAGTAAACATTGATACACGTACGGATGTACTTCAAGTACTACTAGTAGTATTACCCCTGAAGTACTTCACGTGAGTACACTCTTTGCTGTGCAGTCATGTGGGCCGGGCCGGCAGCGTGCCGGGTGCACGCGCGGGTGACCGCACAAATCTGCAGCACGACGGTGCTGCGTGCCTGAGCGCAGCTGCAGTGCGAAGCGGAGCGCAGCCCCGCATACGCACACGCCCGGCACGTGCAAACATGTAAAGTTACCTCCCATATTTAACGTTGTCTGTGCCAGACATGTCCACAACGCATGCAACACACCCACCACTACAGCCACCCAAACCGTCCCTGGAATCCCTTCAGCGACGGGTCCAGAGGCTTCTCCTGTCTTGTGCAAGCAACTGAGGCATGTGTGCACTTGATGTATGGTATATGGATCAAAACACTTCGGAATATGTGTACAGTAAGCGGTTCAATTATGGGACACTACTTGACCTCAATTTCCCAGAGCATGAAGCTTTTGCCCACAGATGTTCTGGAATGTGAGGGTGGTTTAGCTGGATATGGCACGTCTTGGCGTACAATTTTTATCAGAAGTTCAAGCGCTCATATGTTCATCATGGGTTGTATGGTCTTGCGGCGCGCATTGAAGTTTTTGTTGAAGTTTCCAGGCAGTTGGTATGTGGTTCTAATTTGGAACGCTTTAGAACTGCGTACGTGTGAAGTATAATTTGTGAAGTTCAAGTCTACAAATGGTGTGGGACTATAAATGTGTTGAGCAGGTATCTCACGACACAGTGGCCGCCTGCGCTCGCGACCTGTTGCTTGCGCCTTCTTCTATTGTGTGGCAAGGTGTCACTCGGCTCCACTGCGGCCAGTTTTGGGCGCTCAAAAAGTGGTTGCACAAAAGTGTCCCGAATTCGAACCTGCCCTGATATCGAACCGCTTACTGTATACATAGTTTTTACATACGTGCACAAAGAGTATACCATGTACATGCATATTTCAGTCAATTGTAGATTGACCCCACTTGGGGAGCGGGAAGAGGAGCGGAGGGGAGCCCCGTGCATGTGTGTGCAACTGAACAAAACATGACCAATAATTGGCAGTAATGCAGTCCACTCATTACACTGGCCAGGGAGACCACAACACGCCATCCAATCCACACTCAACTTGGCGCTGCGTGCTGCATGGCCGAAAGTGTTCCTAGGGCCGGTGGGCTGCCACATGCCGGCATCCGTTGTGCCTGGGTCACTGCACGCCCACAATTGTAAGTGCAAGCAAATAGAGAGAGAGAGAGAGGGTTACTGCTGTGGTAGGTTACAGTCCGATGCCCAGGTGTCCTGGCCCAAACGGCGGACCAAGCCCCACCCAGCCCCGGCACACCATGCTCCGCACACACCAGGGACAGGCATTTACCCCATGACTCTTGCTGGCAATGCCATCTTGTGCGAGCACGTACAGGTACACTCTGCAGCCGCCGGGGGGGGGGGTGGCGCAGGCGGGAGTGGAGGGTGTGGCAGGGCAGGGAGGCGGTGAAGCACCGCCAGGAAGGGGGAGCAGCTGCTCTGCTGCTGGATGTGGCGGCTCTGCTGTTCGACTGCGACGGCCGGGAGCACTCGCAGACGGAGATTGCCCAGCAGCTGGCACGTGTGCGCAGCGACGCGCTGATGGCGGTCCTGGAGCAGGTGGCGGGAGTGGAGGGCTTGCGGGCTCAGGCTCGCTTCCG
>JAULBY010057660.1:0-10865 GCA_032358315.1 Ophiocytium majus
TCGGGCGCCGTCGCCCGCCGCACCCGTCTCCTGCTGCAGCCACTGCGCCACGAACGCATCGTTGCCCACCGGTACCCATCTGTAGTACACTTATTGAATAAATTACTGTAGTACTACCTGAACCAAACAAAGCTTCAAGCGCCTGCGCAAATCGCCCACTTTGTTAACAGCTTCAACCACCTGCACGTCTGCCATGGTCCCCTGGAGTTGCGTGCCTTGAGAGGCGCCTGAGCAAAGCCGCTCCCAAACAGCGTGCTCCACATTTCGTTGCTTGCCGCAACGTCGGATGTGACTAGAGCAAGAGTGTGCCCATACCCCTCATACTCCGAAATAGATGCCAAAAAAGGTGTCGTTTTGAAAGCAAGGCCGCCTGAGGCACACTGGCGCTCGACCAAATGCTGGTGCGCTGCGGGTCCATGACACTGGCGCTGGCATGTCAACAGGTTTCGGGCGGCACACCGCAGTGGCCAACGTGCGAATGGCACTGCGGCTGCTGAAGCCACACCACAGCAGGAACCAAGCGGCAGCATTTTAGAGTCAGCAGCGATTCACACGGCCGTTCCGGGCACAAAACTCCTTCAGCTTTTTAGCCCTCGCTTTGCAGGTGCTATGCAGCACACACTCACACGCGCCAGGGGCGGGGGGCGCACTCATTTGCTGCCGCATCCCCGCCAGATAGTCGTTACTGCTGCCACCAGCAATTGAAAACTCAGCAAGGAGCAATAAACCCTTGTTCTCCCCCCCAGTGGTGACCGTCACCCGGTGTGGAGCCGTTGCAAGGGTTTAACGAAAGCAAGGACAGCGCCTACCGAGGCCCCATGTCAGCTGCCGCAGGGGAGCCAGCGCCCCAGGCTCATGCTACGGGAACAGGAGTGCCGGCAGTGAGCATCACCCAGCGCTCAGCTCAACCACATCTGAGCGGTCCTCCAACGCCACCAGCCGCCGCGACAAATGGCTGGCAAAAAACTCCATCAGCGGCCTCACTTCGCCTTCGCCGCGCAATGGCCCCGCACCCCGCCCCTGCAGCACCACCACGCCACCGCCATTGCCAGCGCTACTGCGCCCGCTGCTAGTGGCACCACCGTTGCAGCTGCCACCACTGCTGCCGCTCCCGCCACTGCCGCCAGCACTGTTTCCAGCCGGCCAGCCTAAAGCTGCCGCCGAAGCTCGCGCCGCAGCTGGCGGCGCGTCTGCGTCATTCTCCCTGCACAGAATGAGCACAGGCGTCACTGCACCCCGGTCACGCGCAGCCGCGACCGCCGCCACTTTGCCTGCAGCAACAGCCCCACCGCCGCTGGCGAGACTCTCCTGCAGCAATGCCCCGCAAATGGACACCACGCCGCCCAGCGCGGACGGCGCACTGCTGTCCCCGCCAGCAGTGCTCAGCAGCTCCTGCGCCACCGACAGCGCCGCGGTGCCCCCCTGCCCGTACCCCAGCAGAAAAATGCGGCCGGGAAGCCAGCTGCAGTGCCGCCGCAGCGCATCCAGCGCGGTGAGGAGAGAGGATGTGGCGTGGCGCAGGGTGCGGGCGCGGCGGGGGTCACCCGGCCGCAGTGTGGCACCGTCGTGAGCGAAGGCGGCGTGCCATGCGTGGCCGAGGGCTAACGGCAGCGGCAGGGGCGCATGGAGTGCGAGTACTGCGGTCTGTTTGCGGGTGGGGGTGGGGGGCGGCAGGCAGGTAGTTGAGGGAATGGCGGCGGGGCAGGGTGTGTGAAGGCAAGTGCACACCCTGCATGTGAAGGCAAGTGCACCCTGCAGTGGGTGCCCTGGTGTCACAAGTCACTTTGCGCAGGTTCGTTGTGGATTGTGTGCATGGAAGTGGCAATCACGCGTGAAGCGGCAGGCGTGCAGAGCTCGCCATACCTGCTTGTAGCAGGCTCCTTTCAGTGCTGCTAGGTAGGTCGCAGTAGTGTATGCTGTGCATGCGGTGCAGGCACTCTGGGCGTGTGCGACTCGTGCTCAAGCGGTGTGTCACAATGAGACCCTGGAATGCACATGCGCTGTCATGTCTCTCAAGCATCGACAGGCTGCGGCAAGCGCAAAATATGCGGCAGAATCTTGTGCTTTTGCGACAGTGACAACAGCTCACACAACACCACGTGCCGACTCATCGTACCGAAGGGAGGCACCAAGTTCAAGTGTGGCACGTTCTCCGCTGTGTGCATACATCGACTCACCTGAGGCAGCTGCAGCCTCCTGCCTAACTCCAGCAATGGCAAATGAGAGTCGCCCAGCCCGTGCAGGCACACCAGCAGGTTCTCATCAACCCCATCCTCGCTTGCACAGTACTCAAACACGCTCAGCTCCGTTGGCAACATCGCAGCCGAAGGGCGAGGCTTGCGTCGGGGAGGCCTAGCCGCTGCTGCCGCCGCTGCAGGTTGTCCTGCTGGTGTTGATGCCGCCGCGCTGCTGGTGCTGCCGCTGCCGCTGCTGGTGCTGCCGTCGCTGAATACCCAGACGGTCTCTGGGGACTGGCCTGGGCGTTGCAGCAGCAGCTTGGTGGGGCAGCCTGCTGCGTCTGCCCACGTGTCCAGTACACGGGCCTCACCCATGCTGCGTGAGGGCGAACCAACTTCACGGACATGCAAAACGCAAGAGCGCAGCTGAGGCTACTAGTAACAGTGGCTCCAGGGCTGCAGCCTCGCTAGCGCTGCGCCGATGCCAACGCCGGGGGCTTGGGCAATGGTGTGCATGTTGCTCCTCTGGTGTGCATGTTGCTCCTCGATGTTGCTGCTCCGTGAGAAAGATGCTGCTGAGCACTTCATCACGCACTAGCGACTGCTGAGCACCTGCGCCGCTGACTTGCATGTCAATGAGTCATGATGGCGGTATCACACCTTTGCGTAAAACACCTCCGGGCACGCTTTCACAACCACTACCGACCATGAGGTGCTTCGCCCTCGCGGCGTCCGCCCTGCTCCTGGCGGCGTGCCTGTGCCAGGCCTATGTGCTGCCCGCTGCCAGCTCCGTCTTTGCCCGGGGCGCCACCCACTCACAATCATCACGGGTAAGGCAGCAGCCACAGCACGAGCGGCTCCAGCTCGAGCCGTTCCCTTGCTGGTGTTGGCCGCGGCGGTGGAACGGGGAGAGGTCTAGTCCTCTCAGCACCTGCTCTGGCTGGTTGGTCCGATGATTGGCATTGGTTTGGAAGCTCGTTGCTCGCTGCAAGTTGAGACTCCACAGTCTGCCCCTGTGTTCCAGACCGGCAGTCGCTGTTGATGGGTGGGTGCACGCGGCGGTGGCACACCGCTGGTGACAATAACCCACAGGTGCTTTCAGTCCTTCTCTGTCATCTGGAGGTCACTTGTTACCCCCGGCGTGGCCCGCTAGGCGCCCCCGTGGGGCCTGTCTCCAGCCCTGTTGCTCTCAAATGTGTGTGTCATATGAGTGCATATTGCAGTCAGCAGCTTCGGCGCAGGCATCATCATCTCACCTGCCCGTCACTCACCCACTGTCACCAACACCTGTCTCCTCTCCCAACCCCCCCCCCATGCTACACCCGCCAATTTCTTCAACGCTCTCTCTCGCTAACCCCTCGACCGCCTCTACATGCCGCTGCTGCGCACTGCAGCCCGCACGCGCCCTCGTACACGGCGCCCGGGGCCTGACGATGAAGCGCAAGGGCAAGCCCAACGTGCCCATCAATGCTCGCGGCGGCTACAATAACATGGTGAAGGCAGATGAGGCCATGAGGGCGCAGCGCCAGGCCACCAACTCCAACTTCCCCGTCTTCGAGATCTTCTGCAGGAGCAGGAAAGGGGCGCCCATCTGGTACCCCTGCGGGTCGCTGGGCGGCGACGAGCGGTCAAAGGCAAGCCGCACTTGAAGTTTTCATTCACCATGTTGAAGCTTTTTTCTGACATACGGCGGCTTGGGACCAGCAGGGCTTGGGAACCAGCAGCGGGGGAAGCTACAGGTGTGCTGGCTTGTGGCGTGCGCGCGCTTGATGCTTGTGCAGCAGGCACGCGCGCGGTGCACAACTGGCGCTGGCTGGGCAGCCGCTGTGCGTGTGCGCACACGCTTCTGGTTGCGGGTGGTAGTGCATGCGTCTGGCAGGCTGGCAATGGCGCAGGGATGGTGTATGTGCGCGAGTTCGCATGCTGCCCAACAACCGCAGTGTGGCACGTGGTGTGTTGCCGGTGTGTCAAGTCTTGTCGCCACCGCATGCGTTAAAGCACAGGCTTGATGCCATTCAAAATGCATGGTGCAGATGTAGCAGTTTCAGAGTTTAGAGTAGCCCAGCCGCCAGGGATTTGCCAGCCGAAATGCGTGCCTGGAACAACCAGCGTGTACAGGCGTTGTCTACCCTGCTCACGGCAAGCTTGCAGTTGCGGCATGTATTACGTCATGTCGTAAATGAACGTACTTGCGCGGCCTGTTACGCCGTGTATCGAATCTCTGGGCATATAAGCACTCTGTACAAGCATTTTTTATAAATTATGTCATGCGCCTTGACCTGACCTGTCACTAATGGGTTTTTTTGGGGGGGTTGGGCCTCACACGTCAGTCGTTGCCAACACTGTTGCCTTTGTCTGCGGCTTTATGCTTGCTGAGCTGCACCCCTACACTGCTGCAATGTATATCGCTAGTATGTTAATAATAAAAGCTCCATGTGTGCTGGGCCGGCGGCGCAGGCGACCGTGGACGCCATGGCGAGCGGCTTCCTGAGCGACCTGTACAAGAACGCGCTGGAGAAGGGCGTGGCCGAGAGCGTGCTAGGCCCACAGAAGAAGCAGCTGGTCCAGGGCATTGCACGCATGTACCCGCAGCTCGCCAAGGTCACCAACGACCTGGAGTTTGGGTGAGTGAGGAGCGGTCTCGCAGCAGCAAACAGGCATTCTGAGTCTCCGCACACACATAGTTCTCTTACTGTACATGGCCATGGTCACCAACGACCTGGAGTTTGGGTGAGTGGCTTGGTAGCAGCAGGCAGGCATTCTGAGTCTCCGTACACACATAGTTCTCTTACTATGAATACTAGGCCTCAGCCATGTACCCGCAGCTCGCCAAGGTCACCAACGACCTGGGATTTCGGTGAGTGCTAGCAGCGTGGCCTCTGTCACGGGCCCTTTTGGTAGCCCAAGCTGGACTCTGAGCCGCCAATTACAAAAAAAAGTCATTTGCATGCCAAAAAACCAACAGTAGTTGTCTTACTGTGAGTGCTAGTCCTCAGCCAGGTGCTGCTGTGCTTCAGCCAAGGTCACCAATGACCTGGAGTTTGAGTGGCTGTAGAGAGCCTCCTCTGCCGCGCCTGCGCAGTCCCTTTTGGTAGCATCAGCTGCACCAGTACCGTCAGCCGCCGTACACACGAAGTTTTATTAGTGTCAACGCTACTCCTCAGCAAGGTGTTGCGGTGCGGTGCGGTGCGGCAGCCGAGGTCACCACAACCTAAAGTTTGGGTGAGTCGCGTTTGCGCGGCTGCCTTTGGTAGCCCAGGCTGCACTCTGACCCACCGCAACACACATAGTTCCCTTACTTCGAACTCTACTAGTCAGCAACATTGTGCAGTGCGGACAATCAGATACTGCGAAGTACATGGGGAGCCGCAGTCAGTGCAGCATCCTGCGCATGTTCATACTGCGCCATACCACATCCTTGGGCGCAGCAGGTTAGTTGCGTACGCAGAGCGCGGGGCTGTGCAAAGCAGCCGTTGGTCACTTTTTTAGCGTGCACAATCAGCGTGGTATTACATCTGCAGCTCTGCGGCCCACCAAATGCGAAACAAAAATAAAATTAATTTTTTTACTTTGCTGGCTGTCCAAAGCTACGTGCGCTGTGTATGTGCCACGCTTATGCTATAGCAGTGGGCATGCACTTGTAGCAGCCTGAAGGTGTGATGGTGCAGTGGTTGGTGCCCTACACGGAGTGACTTTGCTGTGTGTGCCTCTTACTTTGTAAGCAGCACAAGTTTGCTGTCACAACGTACAGCTCCTCCAGTTTTTTCTTTTACCCTTGCGTGTACACCGTAAGCCGCTTTTTGAAGACCGACAGGCAATCACAGCGCACCTGTGGTGTGGTAGAGCAGCTGAGATTGTTTGTAGTCTAAGCAAACTTGTCGTGAGGCAGCAGACAACTGTGGGTCAAGGCACTTTCGAAAGCATGTGAAGCAGTACGTCTGAGTTCGTGTACCACACCAGTCATCTCCGGTGTGTGGATATTGATGGCGATAAAGCAGAGCATGTGGAGGGCGTTGCAGCTGTTCGTCCATGCCCCGTAGCGCGTTTAGTCATGCCAGGCAACAGGGTGTCGCGTTTGTGCGCACGCAAGCACCAGCACCATGTATCACCGTTGCATCTCCGTGCTGGTTGGCCCCAGACACCAAGCCATTTGCAATAGTAGCCTTCCGCCTGCCAGCGGAAAAAAAGGCTGCCCAACTACACTTGGTCATTGGTCGGTGCTGAAGTACTGCAGCACACTGTTGATAGGGCGTGAGGGCCCGCATCCTCTCTTGCAGCACGTTGACAAGAGCTCCCCATGCGTCCAGGCACATTTCACCTGCAGACGAACTCACAAGTGCTGAGAGGTAGTAGCCCTCCAGCTGACGCAGCCTGTCGTATCCCCATGTGCCGCTGCCGCTGTTCATTCACACAAATGCATGTGAATTCACAGGTTCAAGGTGAAGTACGCGCCCCTGGAGGCCAAGGTGGGCCCCCCCAAGGTCCAGATCATCACCGAGGAGATGAAGCTTGGCGCCTTCGACAAGCTCAAGAAGAACTTCGGCTTCTAAACACACACGCAGCTGCTGAGCAGCAGCTGCCTGTGCTGCAGACAGCGACAGCACAGCGCCGCCTGCTGAGCACTGCTGAGGGCGCTCCAGCAGAAACGCACGCCACAACTGGAGGTAGAACCAAGCCCAGGCAGCGGGTGGAGGGCGGGGCGGGTGTGTGTGTGTGTCACAGCTGTGACGTTGTGTGGGGCAAGCTCTGGCGGAGCAACGGCATGAATGCTCAGCGCTGGGTGGCTGCTGCGGCACTGTTGTGACTCCCGCGGTAGCGCGGTGCCGCCGCACAAGCACACACCGCAGTGCTGCTGTGGTGCGGAGGGGGGGGGGGGGAACGGGCTGCTGCTGGTGAGTCCAGGGCACGCCTGAAGTTGTGGGAGAAGTTGAAGTGCAGGCATTGTTGAAGTTGGTTGTTGGCATGGGGTTGTGCCATAGCGGGTTGGGGGGGCAGTGGGCCGCTCCCCCTGGAACATGCTGGCCGCAGCGGCAGTGGTGGCAGCGGCAGTGGCGGCAGCGGCAGTGGCCGCAGCGGCCGGGGACGCCCCCTTCCTGAGGTGCATGTTTCTCATACGCAGTGTCTAAAGAGTCTCTCAATATACATGTCAAACTTTACCAGGTCGTGAAAAGTAGGATGTGAGTGATGCGCTGGTGCCGCCATTGCTAGGCGAGCAGGGCGTCCGAGTGGGCAGGCCGGCCCGCCATGGGATATACCGCCGTCTGGAGTCCCTACCTCATTGCTGCCTGCTTTGCGGAGCCATTGTTTGTGGTGTTGGCTTGCCCTGTTCAGAAGAGCACGCGCCTGACGGAAGCGGTTTTGTGCCGCCAACATTATGCACATCAGTGCCTGCTTCGCCCTTGCACTTGCAGCATGCGCTGCGCGTGTGGGGATGGCATGGGAGTGCACTTGCTCCCACCTAATGGAACACATGTAATAATACATATGAAATCTCATCTAGGAGCGATAAACTATGTGCCGCATGCTTCACTGACCGCACCACAGTGCTGCATGGCAGCAGGTACACAACAGCAAACGATGACAGAACAAGAGCACAAGGGCATAACGAAACACATCAGAAGGCATGCACCATCTGGGTACCAACTTATGCGGGTTCGAACTTTGTTTATTAGTCCACAGACAACGGAGTCATGTGCGCGGCGGTAGTTCCTATTGACATGGGTGCAGTGCGCGCACACAGCTGGCACGTCAGTGCCCACAAGCCGCGTGGGCGCTGCCCGCCCCGGTATGAACAGCCACTGAGGCGCCACAGGCACAGATGTGGCGACGGCTGATGCCTCACTTGGCATCGCCCGGGCCACGCGTCTGTTTTATGAGCCAATTCAACACCTGCACATGGTAAATCGGGGGGTTTGGGGGCAGTGAACGAGGGCAAGGCGGTGAGTGGTGTGCAGAGAGGTTTGCGGTTATTGCGGCATACCAACTAAGTAGAGGACCACACCGGTCTGGGGTACGCACTATGAGCCAATTCAACACCTTTACAGCACGTTGCGGGGGTTTGAGGCGGGAAGCGGAGGGCAAGGTAGTGACTACCAGTGAGCGGCGCAGAGAGGTTTGCAGAATGGCTGCGTACCTAGTGGTGGGCCACAGGCGTATAGGTTATTTTCGGCTTTGAACTACTACATGTAGCCCTAGCTAGCCTGCGGGCACCCGCTAGCCCTCTTCTTGGTACGTACACGTGTACATACTTGTCGTGCATTTAATCCGTGTCATGGTCGCCAGTGAGCGTGCTGGCATGCATGTGTCATGGGCTCTTGCACGCCCCCAAGTGCAAATAAATAAACCCACTTCCAAGTATACTACTAGTAGTGCATGCTATGGGCTACGACGAAAACCGTGTATGCTGTGACCCGTCACTATGCATATCAGACACTCAACAGGTCTGGGGTAAGCATAATGCCCCTTGTCTACCCTCATCCTTCGCAGCCCATGTTGTGGGTACAACTGAGCTACCAAGAGCGCACTTTGCAGTCGCGGTGCGCGTGTAGTGCCGCTAGTTTGCAGTGGCAGGGAAGTGTCACACCAGTCACACTGGCCAAGGCAGCCCTTCGCCTGGCGCACCCGAGCATGCCAGCCCTCTGGTTGGCGGTTCCAGTCACTGGTAGTGTTCTCACAACGCAGGCAATGCCCTATCTGCGCCTGTGCACACACGTACCGTGGCACCAACCCAGTACTGGTGCTGCCGCACCGCCGAGCCCCATGCGATGTGCAGCAAGTTTTTCACCACTGCTCCACGTGTGCAGCTATGGAAATGCACACCTTTTGCGTCGTCCCTGCTCACCAGCGCCCGTGACTGTCACAGACTCTGTGCCGGCAGTATTGTCGGCAGCAGTGTGCGCCGGGCATCCATGCACTACAAAGGCGCTGCCACCTGCGCAACCGACCGTCCAGCAACTGCCGTACATGCTTTGCACCTTGAGCACTAAACAGCATGCGCGCGTGTCAGCAGCGCGCAAGGCGGTGTGTCACGACTGGTGATGGGTCACGGCGTGTAAAGTTCTGCTTATGCGCCGTATACTGTATGTAAAACACGGCGTATAACGTTTTTTCAAGTTTGTATGTAAACGCATGCAGTGTAATCAAGATATAAACGCATGTAGTATATGGCATACACACCGTGCATCACGTTGTGGAGCGTAAAAATATGCCGTCTTTTTTTACCGGTATCAAATACCACTGTAGCATAACGTACTTCAAAAAGTATAAATATGTTATAACTTGTAAGTTATGAGCCCTGGACCCCATCACTAGACTCACGACTGACCTGGTCGATGTTGACCCTTTGCAGCGCGCTGATGGGTATCACGAGCCACGGCGAGTCCACAATGTAGTCGAGGTTGAGCTCCTTAATGAGGTCCGCATCGCCCACGTGCGGCTGCAGGTCAATCTTGTTGGCCAGGACCAGCAGCGGCGTGCTCGCAAGCTGCGCGCGGCGCATGCACACAAAAGTGAAACTGTTGGGACAATGCAATTTCTCCGCAGCTCACACAGGTGCCCGATTGGCTGTAGCACCAGTGGGAGCCCTTGGTGCCTTGCAAGTGAGGAGGTAGCAGTGGCCGCCAGGGGTGGCAGGGGTGACAGGCTACTGGGGCCTGAAGTTGCTGAACAACAACTTGCTCCCCTACCACACACACATACTTGGAAGTGTGTGAAAACTCATCAAGGAGCGATAACTCTAGGTCCCCCCACCGGTAGGGGCCGTCACCCTGGGCGGACCCGTCTAAGGGGGTGAGCAAAGCAAAGATGTGTGGCGCACACATAAGCACAGCAGCGGCAGCGTGTGCACCATGGCTTCGACACTTGCTGTCGCGCGCCGTGATTCACAGGCAGCAGCCAGCAACGTGTAAACGGTCTCCACCTGCATGCGGCGTCGATTTTTTTTCTTTTGCAGTTGTCTTATTATCACCTCCATCACGGTTGTTAAAACATAACTTCTGAAGTACTTCAGAGGTGTAAATGCCAATTCGAAATAGACATTAGGGCGCAGTAGACAACAAGTTAAGTCCAGGCATGGGAAATGAGAAATTGGCAAAGGCATTTATGCACGGCTGTCAAATGGTGACACCTGCAGAGCGGTGTGGTGATCCAGACCCCCTCCTGTGCGCAACCACAACCGGTGCGTCAGGCGCACAACTGGCGCGGTGGGGACCAATGAGCATTAGCGGCTGGCATGGCAGCATCGGTGCTGTTGCTGCTGAGCATGCATGGTCACCATGTTTGCTGTGCTCAGGCGCTACATTGTGCGTAATGTGCAAATGCGCACATGTCTGCACAGCTAGAGGTGTTGACAGAGGAGTAGGTGTGTGCACCGTCGCCACCAACAGCAACTGGCACAGTGGTTCTAGTACTTCTGGTACCGACTTGGTCCTAAGTAATCGCCGGGGGCTGGAACGTCGGTGATCTATTGGGTGCCTCCCAAAATAACTCACCTCCCCATTGTTTTGCGTTGTCGGCTACAGTAGGTGCTAGGATACATTACCTGTACTTCGCTTGTACTACTGTAGTAAGTATATACATAATAAACACACACACATATATATATATTACTACTATAGTTTTATTTATTTGCACTTGGGGGCGTGCAAGAGCCCATGACACATGCATGCCAGCCCGCTCACTGGCGGCCAT
>JAULBY010057671.1:0-10864 GCA_032358315.1 Ophiocytium majus
GTGACCAGCTGCTGGCGGGGAGTGACTGGTTGTTTGTGTGCGGTTTTGGTGCATGCAGAGATGGTGTGGTGCACACTGGAGGGCGGCACAGAGAGGAGCGCCTACAATTGGCCACCGTGGCCTCTCATGACTAACATGCCAGACTACCATATACTTCAGAAGTACTTCTGAAGTATACCTATAATACATAGGCACTTGTGCTTGAAGTACATTTATGGGTACATGGGCACCACCATCATGCGAGTCTACAGTAGTAGGCCCCGGCGCAAGGTGCTTAGACGCAGGTGGTGGTTGCTGGGCGCCGTGCGTGCTGCACCGCAGTGGAATGTGGTACTTCAACAACTTGTTGAGGTTTCAAGCAGTCAGCGAGGCAGCGTCCTGATACAGCCCCCTGTGTAACCAAGTGGCGCTCAACAAAATCATGGCTCACAGGCAATACAGGAGGGGGTGGCTGTGACAGCTGCCGGGCTGCTGCTGAGCACTGCTGTCGCCACTGCTCAGCACTGCTCATGACAAGGTGCCCTGTTCCAGAAATGTTGTAGGAAAACGCGCGGCACAGAGTGGCCCACTGACCTTGGGGTTAAATTGCTCCGAGAGCTGCCCGGGGTGACTGCAGTAAAATGAAGGGGCAAAGGCAGCACGGGGGGAGGGGGCAGCGCTAATTAGGTGACCAATTGCCGAAACAGTTGCCGCAACCGAATGCCAGCAATGCAATCTGGGACTCAGTGTGCGGTGTGTGTTGGTGATGCCCGCCGCCGAGGGCGCCAGCATACGGTGCCATGTCTGGCGCTGGCAGCAATATTGCATGGACTGGGAGTGCGTGTACGCGCAATTCAAGCATGCGCTTCATAGAATTGGCACCAAACATAAATCGTTGTGCCATGGCACTGCACACATGGCATACGCATACCCGCCGGCACTGTGCGCTGGTAGCGCTTGCGTGACAGAGGTGTGGTATAACGCACATGCACATTGTCGCTCTTGGGCACCATTTCAGTCTCATGTAGCCCCCTCTTAAGTGGTGGTTTTGACCCAAAACTACTTTGTCATGTCAGCTATAGTAAATGCTAGGGTACCTTACTTACTTAGTGGGTTGAATGCCTCCGACAATAGCCTGCCCCCGCCCATTCATTTCAAACCTTTTGATGTTACCGCCGGGGCGACTACTTCACAACAAGACGGCAGTGGTACCTGGAGTGGTGATGCTGATGCTGCGCTCGCGCGAGCTCGTGTCGGCCGGCGCCTCCCCCTCCTCCAGCATGGTCAGCACCACGGGCACCAGCGAGCATGATGGCGACAGCGCCAGAGAGCACAGCTCCGGCGAGCCCGCCAGCAGCTGGTACACCAGCGACAGAGCCTGCACTTACCAAAAAAAGAACAAAAAATTCAGAGAAAGAAAAACCCCTGGTGCATGCGCAGCCATGGCAGCGGTGGGAGCTTACACAAGTTGTGGGGCATGGCGGCGACGCGCTGGGTGCGGCAGGGGACGCCAGACATGCCACGAGCACACGCGGCCATCTGTACCCCCACAAACAGTAGGATTTAGATAAAACAAGGTACCAGTATGTAATAGGCCAGGATTTTCATGTGACGTAGTAGTTTTAAAGAAGGAGTAATAACATGCTGAAGCACCTGCAACAGCGGCGTCGGAGTGGCCGCAGGTCTGGCAGCGCCACTCGCCACAAAGGCCGCAACTTGTGTGACCGCGCAGAGCTTGAGACAGGCCTAAGCCAGGCAAGCTGACTTGCGTCATTGAGGGCAACACAGGCACCGCACACCACCGCAAGCACAGAATACAGCAAGAGTAACAGGCTGCTTTCCCACCCACCCGCCGCCGCACCACACAACAAGACCACCAACAGCGTGCTCCCCCCCCCCCCCCCCCCCCAGTGGACATGTGCTCGTCCACACAGCGCCATTTCCAACGCAATTTTGCCCATCAAAATCGACACCAAGCGTACACCGTCGGTGCGCACGTGTGCCCGCAGCTGGCCACTACCGCACCTGCAGGTGGCACCCCATCTTCGCGGGCCCGCGGTGCCGCACGGCCGCCACGAGCAGCCCCTCGTCCAGCAGCAGCACGCCCAGAGCGCCCGTGTTTGCGCTGGCGAACCCCCCTGCCCCCCCGGGGGTGCCCGCCCCCGGGGGCGCGAGCCTCGGCACCACACGCGTGGCCAGGAGGTGCAGCGCGGTTTCACGGTTGGCGCCGCGGCCGTGGCGCAGCGCCGCACAGAGGGCATCCATGACAGCCTCCACCTGTCCAATTTGCGTGTGCAGCGGTCAAAAGGGGAGATCATCTGTAAGGCTGAGCAGTTTTTGCTAGCGTCACCAACGCGCGGGCAGCCACCACTTCAAGCGCCGCACAGAGGGCGTCCATTACGGCCTCCACCTGGCCATTCTGCGCGCGTGCAGTGGCGGAGATGTGAGTGGAGGGACGTGGTGGACATATGTGGAGTTGTTGAGCTGCGGTTGAGGTGTGGGCGGCCCCGTGCGCACGACGTGCGCGTGCTGGCAAAGGCATGAGCAAGCTTGCTGTTGGTTGCTAGACGACAAGGTGGCGATGCTCAGCAGCATGCGTACGTATTAAATGCACAACAATGCGCCAACTATGTATATATGAGTACATTAATGTTTCGAAGTACCGTAATAGGTATTTCACAAGGACGGAAGTGCATATACAGGGGATGGGGATGTGAAATGGGTCGCGAACACATGGCGTGTGCGCTCAGGTGTGGCAAAACGAACCATGAACACGGCAGGCACGCTTCGCGGCAAGGCGTCTTCACGCGGGCGCGCACATGCGCCTGGCGTGCGGGAACAAACTTCAGGTGAGCCGAACTTCAAGTTACCGCACAGTGCGCATGTGCGCAGCGGTCACCTCATCCGCCGACACGCTCGCTCCGCTGCCCATGCCGCCACGCCTGTGCCATGATGTCTGCACGCGGGGCAAGAAGAGTGGGTGTGCGTCAGGCGTCGCGCCCACTTCACTGCGTAGGAAGGTAGGCAGGTGGCTGGAGGAGTACGTACTTGCATTGAAGAACCGCTTGTGGCCCATGGTGTGTATGGCTGGAAAAAAAAATGACCAAGCATACTCTCCACTGTTGCTAGCGACAATTTTGTGATGCTCAGAACTATATATCCTACCAGTGTATATACAACCTATATGAAGTAGTATACAACATAGACGCACTTAATGTGAGCCAGAGGAGTATGTACATTTCACATGCACGGCGAGGTTGGCGCATTGGTGGTGAGGATTGGACAAGCACATGTGTTGGCACACTGTGTGACAACGTTCTCTGTGCACATCCCAGCTTGCAATGCCACGCACTACGCCACACACGATGTGAAACACGCACGTGCTGCCAGCAGAGAATTGAGTAAGCGGACCAGACGACGCAGTGCCGCCTGCGTGCAACAATAAACGCTACACAAATGTGCATCTCCACCTTCAACTTCAACAAGCACCAGCTTTGTCCTCTGCAATGCTTCCAACTACAGGTGCTCCAGCCGCCACAGGTCATGTACCATGGTGGAATATTCTTAGGAGTATATTAGAAGTATGTGTATTAGTCATGGAGACATGGGGGCATGTGGGCACCGGGTACAAACTACGGGTATTTAGTCGGGCGGGTAGGGTGCGCTCAGCAGCGAGGCGTGCTTGTACGCGTCGACATCGGGCGCTGCGCCAGGTGTCTCCGCCGGGAGGGTGGAGGGCCAGTCCTCAATGACCAGCTCCGATATGCTGCGCTGGAGTATATTAGAAGTACAGATGTAAACATGCAACTACGGGTGCTCCAGCCGCCACGTTGCATGTACCATGGTAGAACATACAGATTTGAACATAGGTACACGTATGTGTGTCTCCCTGTGTGCATGTTCAATGGCTTTCCGCACAGGCCCACGGGGGATGGCCATAATCCTGCTACACGCGACATGCATGGCCTGTGTTCTTGCACACCCATAAACCGCAAATCAACAACTACTACCGTAATGCTTGTGTTGTGCAGCGCCAGCGCACCTCCAACAGCAGCCTGAGCAGCTCCAGCCCTCTCGCCACCGCTGCCTCCGTTGACGATGATGGCGTCAACCCGCCTGCAGCTGCGTCATCCAATCCCAGCCCGTCACGGTCGTCGGCCCTGCCGCGGTGGTACACAGGAGTTTCTACGGCGGTTACAAAAAGGGGCCTGCTGCAGCTGCTGAGCATGCAGGAGGGTGGTACATAGCGAAAGCCTGCCTGTGCCAACAGGGGCTGTAAGGCTGGTGATAACTTCAAGTTTTCTGCAGTGTGGGTGTGCGTGCGAAGGCAGTTGCAACCGCGACCTGGCAAGACATGCCTGTTACACTTTGGTTGGAGTTGGCGATGTCGTGCACAAGTGGCGTGCTGTGTGCGCAACTGTGCACGGCGGTTCAACAAAGTGAACCGTGCGCTGCAGCGGCATGTTGCCACACACACACACTACTGGAGCGGTGCACTCTTGTGCTTGCTCTGCTGTCTCCACTGCAGCACGCTGCTAGCACAAGTGATGTGTCAGCGCTTGGCGGGCTAATAACTGCTGGAACAGTACCTCTAACCCTAAAACCTGTTAGAGCCCTACACCACAAACACGTAAACGGCTTTGAGTGCTTTCAAATTCACACGTGGATGCCTGGTTAGGTAGCCCACACTCTCTTCCGTGACCAAGCGCGCATAAAGGTAAACAGCGGTTTGGCTAGTGTCGGCAACAGAAGGACGATCTACCACCATGAAATGACACACTGTTTGTGTAGCTGTAGGCTGTGCCGTTGAAAACCGAGCTATACTTCCAAGGTACCACTAGCAGTACCTCAGCACTAGTTGCAGGATTGAACATTGCATTTCCATCGTACATATGTATGTTGAATACTAAAGTAATTTGCATGTGTGGCTTGCTGTGCTGGTCCCTCAGCTTGTGCGCACGCACGCACCGCGACGCCCTGCCGGCCTTGCGGTAGGCAGATGCCACAAAAGCACAGATAATCCTCAGGCCCTGCCCGCCATCCACCAGCCGCCTGCGCCACCAGAGCATGAACGGGCGGTTTCGCAAGTGCGAACGTGCACCAAACAAGTAGAGCCACCATCTCCTTGGCGACAGCAGCAGCGCACACGGCATTGAGCAGTGTGTACAATGCCGCATGCATGAATTTATAAATGCATTTCCACATGCACGTTGTTGCTGTGCATGTGCACGCGCGGCCGGCAAGCACGGGCAGTACACGGGTCGTGCGTGCGCGCTGCGGCAAGCTTGGTGCCATTCGAGGCACTGCCGAGTGCCAACAAAGGCAAAAGTAGGGCACAGATACAATTTGACTGGCAGTGCAGAGCCACATAAGTCCGCTTGGTGAAGTGGCTCCTGCTGCGGAAATAATGTTCATTGCCACCTGCTGCTGGCGCTGCCACAAACGGCCGCATGTGTTGGTTAGGGAGCGGAAAAAGCTTCACAACCCTCTGCACCCAACCAGATCATGGCTACATATTCAGGAACACCGCAACTGCAAAGGGAGCTGCTGCCTTGTGCCGTGCACAGCAGCTGCACGAAGTCATGCTCCTGCACCTGCTGCAGCTATTAGCATAGTGTGCCCATATGCCACCGCCTTGACCGCTCTAGCACATATCGCACCATTGGTGTACTTTGTGGCATATACTTCAAAATATGTGCACGACAACACACGTACACAAACCAGTTTGCACTACAGACACGCGTGAATGTTGAGTGCGGCAAGGTACACAGACAGGTGCTGACACACTAGCGTTTGCTTCGCCGCCAGCATGCACATGCCACGGGCAAGCAGGCAGTAATGCCACATGTCTACCAGCCACTGACATGGAGCAGCTTCATACTTGAAAACACCAGCTTACACATGCATGCAGCGCAGGTGAGCTGGTCACTCTACCAACCACCGACAGCCAAACACTTCGCTTCTGCACTTCTGAATCTCTCTGCCCCTACCGCTGCCTGCGCAGCAGCTGCCCCACCCACACGCTCCCAAACTTGTCCAGAGACGACGGCAACGAAACCGCAAATATGCCACCGCACTTCTCAGCAGCAGCAGCAGCAGCAGCAGGAGCATCAGGTTAGAGCAGCAACAGCAGCCACAGCAGCCGCCGCCACTGCAGCAGCAGCAGCAGTAGCATCAGCAGCCACAGCAGCCGCCGCCACAGCAGCAGCAGCAGCATGAACACAAGCATCAGCATCAACAACAGCGAACGCCTCACCTGAGGCTCTCCCCGCCGCCGCGCACGACCAGGTCCACGCCCTTGATGGCCTCCTGCGCCAGCTCCTGGAACGCCACCGTGTCGCCCTGCGCCGCAATGCTCAGGCAGCTCAGCAGAGCTCCCAGCGCGCCCGCCTCTCCCGCCTCCGCCGCATAGCTCGCTCCCAGGCACAAAAAGTAATTAAGGGCGCGCGCGGCCAGCAGCGGGGCGTCCGCGCTAGGGTGCGCGCTGCGCCCCCCCACGACGCGCACCAGCACGGGTATGTACCCGGGGTCCACGGAGGGGCGACCCATGCCGGATTCCGCGTGCGCCACCGCGATAGCCAGCTCCTGGCAGAGCTCCGTCAGGTACGTGGTGAGGCTGAAGTGCCCGTCCGCGGCCAGCCGCTCCAGGACCGCGGGGGACAGCCCCCCGCTGCCGCCGCCGCCGCTCCCCCCGCTGCCGCCCCGGCCCAGGGCGCCGGCCGCGGAGCGCTGCCCCTCGTCAACGGTGCCGCACATGTAGCAGGTGTAGGTGCCGCTGATGTTCTGCATGGTGCACGCAGAGCATGACCAGTAGCCTGGTGCAGCAGGTGGGGGTGCCCCTCCCCCGCCCCCGGCCTCAGCACCCGCGGCCCCTGCCGGAGCGGGGGTGCCGCAGATTTCGCACTGTGGCACGCCTGGGGTGTTGTAGTAGGTGCATGCCTCGCAGCTCCAGCCCGGAGGATTGTCGTTATCACCTTCCATGGCTTATGATGGCGCTGCCGCTGGCGCCCCAGGGGCAGGCCTGAGTCATGGCGGCAGGGAGAGCAGGTGTGCTGTTGCAGGTCAAAAAAAGCTTCTGCTGCACAGTGCGCAGCGAGGATCAATGGAGCAATTGAACAATGTGCTGATGCACCGTAAACACAGCTAGATTTGCCTGCGCTCGCAGGCTGCGGGCACACAGGGCAAGGGCACTGCGTCGACAGGCGCAGATCCGGGCGGGCTGTTGCGCTGGGCAGGCACAGGCTGCCAAGTGCAACATGTTGCTCACACAGTCGCTCTGTTCGCATCGGTTCACCTGCAAGATGCAGCACGTCTGCAGGCCCAAAGTCGCACTCCAAGGCTGCTGCCAGACCGGCAATGTGTACAGGTGAGCAGCCCGGTGACTCCGGCTAGCTGCAGCCAGGCACAGTCGGATGGTGGCGCCGGCTGGACACAGCAGCACTTGAGTGTGTCCGAACCTCGCAGACGTGCACTTTATAAATTATTATGTGATCGATCACCTGTTGTGAATTTGTGAACTCATGAATTTGACGCCATCGCCTGAACAGCAACATTTTTCGGGTACAGCAACATTTTGGGATCCCGCACACACACCATGTTGGCCTCGCTGCTGGCGCGTGCTGCTGCCCAGGGCAGGCCCACGCACCTGAAGCAGTGCCTGGCGCGCCGGCTGCCTAGCACCGCCAGTGCGCATCATGTCCACCACAGGCCCAGCAGTTCAGCTGCTGTTCCAGACAGGCGAGCGGCAACAAGGGTGTTAGCAGCATCAGCAGCGGCAGCGGCGGTGGGTGCCTGGGCATGGAGGGAGGAGGGTGGCGCCCATGCTGACGATGGCAGGCTGCAAGAGCTGTTCTCCGAGACGCAGGCCGGCCTGCCGTCATTCGAATGGGCGGATACCAAGCCGCCGGTGAGGTGCGGGAGCGTGTGTCGAGGAGTATGTGCGACGAGTTGTGCAGCTGTGCGACGAGTTGTGCGGCTGTGGTACCTGCCTGGCAGGGCAGTGCCGTGCTGCCGCCAACAGAACCAGCAGCACTGGCTGCAGCAGTAGCAGCAGGACCATGCCATTCAATGGTAGGAGGTCAAGCGAAATATCGGCAGCCACACCAAGACAATGCTTGCATATCGGTGGCACTTCAACATGATGAAATACACATCATGAGCGGGCTCCAGCTGCCCTGCACCGGCCTCACATGCACCCCTTATAGCCCAGCCAAGTCACATCCACTGACACACATACCCTGCACTGCCACATACACACGGGCGCACAGAGTACGAAGACTCCTGACCGATGAGCAGATCCAGCGGGTGCTGCAGGTGGCAAACGAGCTCAAACCCGAGTGCGGCTCCATGTCACGTGACCCGCAGGGCGTGTACAGGGTGCGTGGGGCAACTGGCATGCCACACACCGCATGCATGCTGACCGCACCCTGCCGCCTGACCCATAGGCGAAAGTTGTGCATTTATGGTGGCACCTCGCCACATAGTACAGCACGCCTGTTGTTACAACTCAGCATGAAGTATAAGCCATGTATACATGCGGCGTTATAGCTTGCTGACTCTCATGCCAACAACCCACCCGTTTGTCAGCTGTGCATATCGCGTCTATGGGTAAGTGTTTGCACTTCTCGAAACAGGTTTTGAACCAATCATTGCGAGTGTTGTTCTGACACCTGGTTTTTGGCCAACACGCGGAGTTTTGTCAACCCTAAGGCCGACTGCTATAGAGACCAGGAAGGGCGCGTGGCCAGAAAGGCTGGTCAGAAAAACCGCAAGCACGTTTGCATCCACGGCTTGGCACACAGGGCGGGCCAGGGAGCGCCAGTAGCTATGAGAGGCCTGCAGCAGTATAGGGTGGCGCTGCCCTGCCGCCGTGCTCGTCTCGTGCTGGCTGGCGTGCCGCCACTTAGGAAATCGTACCCTTTTGATCGGCCAAACGCCGACCAAAAAAGCGGCACCTTTTGAAGGGCTCTGAGGCTGGCCAGAAAGCACCAACCTCCTAAGTGGCAGCAGGCCAGGCACTGCGGGCGGGCCTGCGCCGCCATATGCGCCTTGCCTGTGCTGGTGCGCGCCAACCACAGCCGCAGCACCCCACAGTTCGTGCCGTGTGGCAGTTGCTGGCCGCCGTTGTTGCTGCTGACGGGCGCAGGCTTTCTGCCCAGCCTTTTTTGGTTACGCGCCTTTTGGGTTCCTAAAACAGTTGGCCTAAGCACACAACTTTATGCGCCCGCGCGCCTCCCCCACCGCGTCTGTGCCCCCACTCCCCCCGGCCGCTGAGCACAGGTTGGCGACCAGGGCACGTGGCGCACCGCGTACCTTCATACGCAGCACGCATTCCAACAAAGGCTGCCAGATGTGTACGCGGCGCTGGTGCGCGCGGCGGGCGAGGTGGACGCTGAGCAGGGGTGGGGGCTGCTCAGCGGGGGGCGCCGCATCGGCGCGCGCTGCATCGAGCTGCATGAAGGTGGGCACGGGTGGGGCTTGTGTGTGCTTGCGCTGCTGCTGCCTGTGGCACCATTGTGTGTGCGCACGCTGCCTGAGCATAACATGCACGCGACAGCCGCCTCACATGGGTCGGTATGGCGCGTTGCCCACCATGCTACTGCACAGTACTACGTACTTGAGGTATTATCTCAAAGGCTAATTATGCAGTCACCCGCTGATGCGCCTCACAGGCAGCACACGCGTGCTATCATGGCACGGCTCATTTGTGTGGTGATTTTTTCTGTCGTCCGCCGTGCCGTTTCTCGCGCTGGTTGCGCGCAGTGGACCCAGGTGGTGCTCTCGCCGATGTGAATCATCGCGACACTGGCTCGCTGGTGACCATCGACGTCATGCTGGCGGACCCTGAGGGGGGCGACTTCACCGGCGGGCGCTTCTGTGCGCCGCTTGTGCTCAGCAGCAGTGCTGGCACGGAGCAGCAGCAGCACCAGCAGCAGCAACGGCACAGTCAGCAGCAGGAGCGGCACCAGCACCAGCAACGGAGCCACAAGCAACAACAGGAGGGAAAGGATGGAGACGCAGAAGCGGAGGTGCTGCCCCAGCTGGAGTTCAACAAGGGCGATGCCATGGTGTTTGTCAGCCACCGCAGGCATTATGTGCTGCCGGTCAGCGCGGGGCAGCGGCGGGTGCTGGTCATGGAATTGTGGCAGGTGCGCTGAGGTGTCGCAGTCGTGGCATCCACGAGTTGTCTTGCCTGCTTTGCCAGAGCTTTGCCGTTTCCGTTTCACGGCCATGTTTCCCTATTGCGTGTGGCACAGTCACACTGGCACTCAGCATTGCCAGGTCAGCCAGCCTCATCACACACGTCACTGCTTCGTTGCAGCAGTGAACGGACGAGTGGTACGTGGTCCCAGCAGCACGCCCTGCACTCACACACACTCGTGTGATCGCGTGTGGGGTACCGTCACCCCCCCCCCCAACTCCACACCAAAGCAAGATTCACACCACGTTCACATAAAGCCCATACTTCGAAGTTGACAATTTGCTATCAGATTCATCCATCTGTCACAGGCCTGCAGGCCGCACCAACATCAATGTTGACATTGCTCCCCATACCCCACTGCAGCAGAGGGCACTAACGTGCGGATGCACTGCCACGCACACCTGTGCACAAAGTGCTTGCTTCAACTTGCGCAGAACGATTTTGCTGTGTGGCGTGCACTCGGTGTGGCCCTGCTGCACTACCCCGCTGCAGGCACCGCAGCGCCATTCACACCTGTTGCACCACCACATTGCCCCCCACCACCACCTCCTGCACGCTGCATGTGTGCTGCCACAGGGAGAGGAGAGGGCCTGCGCGCACCGCTTCTGAAGTACCATTAGTTCCATAAGTATTTTCCCTATTGCACATAGCAGACAGAAAAGTTTTGCGCATGACTTTACTGGT
>JAULBY010057682.1:0-10864 GCA_032358315.1 Ophiocytium majus
AACGGCACCGATCTTGACCCACATGAGAATAGGTAATGGAAACATTAGACGAACCTAATAGTGAACGCAAAAGTTGCGGGATAGTTTGCAATGAAGTCCTTGTTGTTAGGATCATTGATAAATGCTGGATCAACTAGGGCGCGGATGTTATGACCAAAGTTGAGAATCATCATCTTGCCAAAGACATGGTGGTAGCTGTTGTACTGCCATAGACCTTGACCTTCAATACGGATAGTACCTTCATTTTGTTCGTTGCAGTTAATGTCACCTTGGTATGTCATGCCTTCTGTACCGTGGCAATACTTAACAGAGAACCCATAGAACGGGTTACGCCATAGCCATTGGACTTTAGAAAACCAACAAGGGTTATGCTCCGCCCTAAAGGTTTGATCGCCGTCTAAGCTGTTATCAGGCGTTTGAAACCATGACAACCAAGAGAAGAGGCGTGGGCCTGATTGCCATACTGTACCGTTGTTACACCAGCCGATTTGAGTGCTGTAGCAGATGCCAATAATGAATGCTAATGGGAAAGTAAGGACTACCCCGATTAGGTTAACGATTACTTGGATTGCGTAAATAAGATATTTCATTTTTTGTCCAAAGGTAAGGTTGTATAAAACCGCAAAATTGCACAAGTAACTCCGATAGCCATAAAAATAGGGCCATAGTATTCAGGCTTAATGTTTTCCTTTAAATACGGGAAGTACATCTCTACAGCACCGAATACAATCATTGCACCAGAAAACCAAATGGTCTTTGAGTGCATAGCACCCATTGTCTTGCGCTTCATATTACGCTGTGTAAGATCCAGAGCCGGTATATTTAAGAACAGTATTACCGCCGGTCGTAGTCACGGTCGGGCTACCCGTAAATACTCCTGTGTAGTTAATGGTTGGCATAGATAAGAATACAACACCAGAACCACCGCTACCACCAAGGTTTCCGTTAGCCGGACCACCACCACCGCCTCCAGTATTAATAGTGGCATTGTTGGATGGAAGTCCTCCTGCTGCTCCGCCACCTGTACCGCCAGCACCTGATCCAGCAGTACCATAACCACCACCACCACCACCGAAGTATTGGCTAGTACCAGTAATTAAAGTTTCAAGACCAATACCACCGCCACCGCCAAGGCTTCCTCCAACGGTTGACCCACCATTAGCACCAGCAGCACCGGCTCCACCACCGCCGCCTCCGCCATTTTCAAATGGCCCTTCTCCTGCGCCACCAGCATATCCATTACCAGATGTTCCGCCATCTCCAGATCCGGGTTGACCGGGGCTAGCATCTACGATTCCAGTAATTAAAGTACTTGAACCTGCCGTACCTCCGGCGCCACCAGCACCAATGGTAATGGTTAAGACAGTGGATCCCGGAACAGCAGGGGTTGTACTTGATACAACTTTACCCGCACCGCCACCACCGTTTACACGAATTCCATAAGGGCCACCACCACCGCCACCACCTACAGCAACATAAGTAATGGTGTACGAACCTTGATTAACAACAAGGAACTTAACCCAGTTATTGTTAGCATAACCTTCATAAATTTGTAATTCGCTGTTGTATCGAATTAATCCATGTGTTCCAGTAGCAGAACGAGCTGCGGTATTTCCTGTTGGTATATACCACTGTCCTGTATTTACATTTCCAAAAACATTCCCTACTAAAACAGTTTGACCGCCAACAGCTAAGTTTGCCCCAATGGATGTACTGCCAGTAACTGTTAAGTCACCGTCAATGTAATTAAACTGGGTGGCGCTATAAAAATTGGTTCCATCAGTAAACACTACTTCACTAGCTGCGTTTGCAATGTTTACATTAGATCCAGAGCCAGTAGTCAAGGTTACGGTGTTGCCAGTACGGTTACGTACAATGTATGTTTTTTGCTGTCCGGGAGGGGCAACAAGACGCTGAGGGCTAGTAATTGGACCTTGAAGTACTAATACCGCATTACGCGCTTCATCGGACAATCCGTTGTAGTTGGTCAGGGTATAAGTAGCATCACCCATAGGAATGGTAATAACACCAGTAATTGCCTGTTCTAGCAATGTTCCTAAGTTATAGTTGGTAGTCGTACCCCAAGTACCGGCTTGTTCTCCGGTTCCAATTAATTGGATTTTTAGTGAGGTTGAATAGGTACTAGGCATGGTCTATCCTTGATAATCGTTTACGTTAATCCAGCTTGTATTTGCAGTATTGTTAATAACAGTCCAAGTTCCGGCATTAGCCGTTACAATATTAGCCCAATTTGGGGTTTGTCCGTCGTTGATTGTAATCCAACCACGGGTGAAAAGCGACTCATAAATAGTCATTAAATCCGTTACAACCCCTGCAAAATCGGCAGAAGCAGCCTCGGTATCGGTTAGGCTATAGGATTCAACTAAGGCACCTACCCAGTCATAGCGGGCGGATTGTGTGTCTGTTAGGGTAACAAAATCTGTGTAGTTTCCTAGCGCAGAACGAATGCCTTCATAGACATCTAACAAAGTTACTGTTTCATCGCTGGCTACAAAGAACTGGAACTGACCCGGTGCATCATCTGTAATATCAACAGAATCTACTACATCACCAGCAAAGTTAGCAGTAGAGTCATATAGGTCGGTTAAGGTTACAGTGTCTTCTGTGTTTACCGCAAAACCTTGTGGACCTAGTTCTACTGTGGTTAAAGTAACATTTTCAGCGGTTGTTATTGCAAAAGCTACTTGAGTAGACTGGGTCTCTGTAAGGTTTGCAGTCTCGGAGTTAGCCGCGTAAAACGCTACTTGGGTACTGATTTCTTCTGATAAAGTAGCCGTTTCTTCTTGAGTAGCATAAGTATCCCATGCACCAGCAGGGGCATCAGTTAGGGTTATGGTTTCACTAGACTGAGCAGATGTATTCCAAGCGCCGTTTGCAGCATCCAATAAAGATACGGTGTCATTAGTGAACACATAAAATTCAAATACTGGGCTGTCATCCGTAGATAGGGTAAAGGACTCAAATGCATTGCCAGTAAAGTTTGCGGTAGATGTAAAGGTATCAGAAAAAGTAAAAGACTCATTCGTCTGCACATTAAAGGCATTCCCCGCTAAAGAAGCGAATGGTGACTGGGCGAATGCACTTATACCAAACATAGCTTAAGCCGTGTAGGTGCCGCTAGAATAGAACGATACAACAGTATTTGATCCGCTGGTAGCAACAGCTACGTTAGAGCCAGAATATACATTTGAAAAATTTGTAGTTGGCACGGAAAGAATTACAACGCCAGATCCACCAGAAGCGCCATTATATGCTGGTGGTCCATAACCAGCACCGCCAGCACCGCCTCCAGTGTTTGTTCCGCCGTTTGTGCCGTTACCAATATAGGTACCATCACCCCCGCCGCCAGCACCGCCTGTTCCGCCCCCGCCTTGTCCATTAACAGAACCACCACCACCACCGCCAGCATAGGTAACTGAAGATCCTGTAATTGAAGATGCTGTACCAGCTCCACCATTTCCACCACTTGCTGCGCCGTTTGCGCCTGTTGCACTAGATCCGCCACCGCCGCCTGCTCCATAGGTTGATCCAGATCCACCGTTGCTACCTTGTCCAGCGGTACCTGTACCTACACCCCCGCCTGAAGAACCGCCGCCTCCAGATCCACCTGAAGAACCAGCAGAAGCTTTACCACCACCGCCACCGCCTATGGCTGTAGTTAATCCAGTAATAGAAGAATTTGATCCGTTAGTCCCAACCCCTGAAGTTCCTGCGCCGCCCCCACCAACTGTAATGGTGTACACAGTCAATCCAGTAAATGTTGCGTTTCCAGTTAACAATCCACCAGCTCCACCACCACCACCGCCATAAGATGCTCCAGATGCTCCACCAGCACCTCCTCCAGCAACCATTAAATAACTAACGGTATATGTAGTAGCCTTAACAATTGTCCAAGCACCACCAATGTATGCCTCTAATCCATAATTTGGAGATGTATTGTATCTAATCATTCCGTTTACAGGAGAGGACGGTCTTTGCGCTATAGTGCCGACTGGAACCGTAAGTGCGCCAGTAGAGTTACATGTAATGTTTTGATCTGTACCAATGGTAATAGCCGCCGTATTAGCGGTCTGTAGTTGGAGGATTCCAGACGTATCTACAGTCTGTGTAATTCCAGTATTGTTGGCGTTAATAATTGTAGTCATGGAAATGTCACCCAGCCCCCGCCTATGTAGGCTTCAAGATTTGCAGTGCTTGTGTTGTAGCGAATCATGCCATTAACTCCCGTTGGTCTAGCATTTGTAGTTCCAGCGGGAATAGTAACAGCGCCCGTTGATGTGCAGTTAGCGTTTTGATTAGATCCTATTGATAACCCTGTAATGCTATTTGTCTGAAACAATAAAGTAGATGTGTTATCGCCCGACGTAATTAAAGCCGTTGCTTGTGAAGGAGATCCGGGGATAGCATTTATGGTGGACATTATGCTGGAGGAAGTGGTGTATTACCAGCAGCTAGCCATTCTTGATAGGCTTGCCAATCGGTGTTTTCAAGGTCATCTGGAATAAAAGCGTTATCAGGCAAACGCTTAATATTAGGTGAAATTTCGCCAGTCATTGTATTTAAAATTTGTTGATAGTTATATTCCATTTTATAACTCAATTGCCAAAGTTAAAAACGCAGTTGTTGAACTAAATGAGTAACCCATACCAGTAAATCCATAACCCAATTGCAATGAAACAGTTGTTGGACTTGTTGCGTAAGGGTTTGGATTACCTAATGATGCGCCACCCCACGTACCAGTTGCCGTTGCTGTTGGCGATGAGCGCATTGCTACGGGAAGCGTTAAAGGTATATATATGTATGTTCCAATATTTCCATAAGCACCAATAGCAATATCATTTGCTGCTGCACCGCCAAGCTTTTGATAATAACGCTGACACATAGCAAATTGGGTTGTGTAATCAACATCCTCAAAAGTAGATGCTGTACTACCTGCTTCTAATTGCACATTTCCAATCACCCAAGTTCCAGAAGTTTGTGCGCCAACAGTAAATAAAACTTCAACACCAGTTGTTGCAGCAGACGGAATGGATATTTGAGTACTATATTGCGTCAACGTTGAGTTAACTGTAAATGTTCCCGTTGCAATTTGAGTCTTCGTGGGAGTTCCAATGGTGCCAAATGTATTGCTTGTATTGGCGTAAGATGCCGTCCAAGTTACATTGGTCAATAAGCTATTTGATATATTTGCAGATAGTGTTACTGTTGTTCCAACAAGATCATAAATATTGTTTGCTTCAATTCTTTGACCAACACCTACCGCTGTAACAGATGCTGCACCAGTAATTTGCAGGTTATTCTGAATATTTCCACTTCCAGAAACTTGTGCTGCAGTTGGATTGCCGCCAACAGAATAAACAAACCATCTATCCACGCTTGGATAGCCAGTAGAGGCTGTAGGAACTGCTGTGCCAGCAGTAACGGTTGCTGACGTAGATCTTTGTGCCACACGCATATCGCCGTTAATTAAACGGTTTTTAAAACGTGTTTGATACGCCGTATTTTGAACGGTATTACTTGGGTACGTTATACCGTTTGTGCCGTCAACTATAACCGTCATGGTAAATCCTTAAGCAGTCGGAGGAGTTTGATCTTCCCACAACCATGTAGAAGTATTTAAAACCCAGTCACCGGGAATCGTTGGTTTAGGTGCATAGAACACATCGTTTGGCACATCGTATGTATAACCGATGCCAGCATAGTTACCACGCAACGCTACGCCGCCATCAGGAGTGTGAGGTTCGGCAGGAGGAGACGGTGCATAATGCACGTTTCCATAAGTGTTGTATGAGGTTTGAACCCAAAATCCGGGCTGCGTATCAACGAATGCTTGGTCTGCAGAAATAACTTCCGTTACCAACATCGCTGATGAGTTTGCGGTTTGTACGCATTTTGCAAAATAAGACATATTGTATTGCTCCTTTAAGCTGTATAGGTACCACTAGAGGTGTATTTTAATATAGTATTACTGCCACTGGTAGTAACCGTTGGTGAACCCGTGGTTGTGCCTGTGTAATTTGTTGTTGGCACAGAAAGAATAGCTACTCCAGAACCACCAGCTCCACCCGTTCCAGATGGGCCTCCAGATTGGTTTCCGCCACCACCACCGCCGCCACCAGTATTAGCGCTTCCAGAAGTAGCAGTAGCACCGCCAGCGCTACCAGCACCGCCACCGCCATTACCCCCGGGTCCTGCAGATTGCCCAATTTCAACGCCACCACCGCCGCCACCAGCATAATAAACAGATGAACCAGTAATGCTAGAGGCCACGCCTATTCCACCACCACCGCCAGCAGTTCCAGCTCCATTATTACCTACTGCACCAGCACCGCCGCCTCCGCCTGCACCACGACTTGCAGTATTTTGACCACCATTGTTACCTTGTCCAGAAACGCCAGTTCCGCCAGAATAAATTGTTCCATCAGATCCGCCAGCACCGCCACCAGAACCACCATTACCGCCGGGCTGGAAGCCAGCACTATAACCACCCCCGACAGCAGTTAAAGTCAAGCCTGTGGTATTAGAACCACTATTCCCAACTGCACCTCCACCACCAACAGTAAATGTATAAGTTGTGCCAGCGCTTAAAGTTGTAGTGCCAGTCAATAATCCACCAGCTCCAGCACCTCCAGCAATAGTGCTTCCACCGCCACCACCTCCAGCAACTAATAAATAAGATGCAGTATAGATATTTGCTTTAACAGTTGTCCAAGCACCAGCAACATACCCCTCTAAAACTGATGTAGTAGTGTTATACCGAATCATGCCGTTAATAGGGGAAGCGGGTCTTTGGGCCGTTGTGCCAGAAGGAACTCCTAATGCACCTGTTGTGCCACTCATAGAAACTATATTGCTAATAGCGGAAAGCACTAAGTTACCAGTAGTATCACCAGTAATAACAACAGAAGTGGTAGTAGTGTTACCTGCGCTAATAGTAGACATATTATGGAAAAGTTACCCAAGAGCTAACAATAAAAACTTCAAGTGAAGATGTATTGCTGTTATATCTAATCATTCCATTAGTAGTGCTAGACGGTCTTTGAGATGTTGTCCCAGAAGGTATGGATACTGCACCAGACATAGCAGAAGCATTTACTATTCCGCCAACAACAGAAAAAGCTAGATTACCAGTAGTGTCACTAGTCTGTACATATGCATTAGCATCAGCATTTCCAATGGTAATCGTAGACATTTAAATAACCACCCAACGAGATCCTGTAGCCACTGTAATTGATGTGCCGTTAGCCTGTGTGATTGGGCCAACAGAGAAGCCATTTTGTCCAGCGGCTACTGTAGCATTTGAGGTTACGTTAACATTATTTAAAACAATAGCGCTATTACCAGTAGCCTGCGCACCTGCAATACTTCCCCAAGACAGGACATTAGCGCCGTCTGTAGTTAAATACTTTCCAGAGTTACCAGCCTGAGTTGGTAAAATGGTATTGGAAGAAACTACCTGAGTTGCACTACCGTTAAAGCTTACGCCTGATGCTGCGCCATTTCCAGCGCTAGTAAAGGTCAATGTACTGACAACAGAACCCGCAGAGATGTTAGCTGGAGACTGCCAGATAGGGGCAGTAGCATTACCAGTAGATTGCAACAGGAATGTGTTATTACCAAAAGATCCATTAAACGCTACGGCATTTGTGGAGTTGATTGTAATAGCATCAGTAGTACTGCTATTGGTAACAATGCGAACGCCGTTATTTGTAGTAGTACCAAGAACCAATTCCCCGCTTACGGAATAGACATAGACCGCATTCGGTAAATTAAAACTTCCTGTTCCAGCGTAAGTAGATCCATTAATACCAAAGTTACCGTAGTAAGCACTTTTGGTTCCTAAATCATTACTAACAACATAGTCGGCAGAAGCGGCATTGCCACTATTGGTATTTTGTAATATCCATTGACCGTAGCTGTTGGAGCTTGTAACAAATGATCCAAAAATACCTGTATCTGAATATCCTAGATTGCCGTTATTAAATGCGCCATAGGCTACGTTTGCAGTTACATCAGCAGTAGCATTAAAGTAGACAGAGCTTACAGTGTTGTTTAAAAACGTCAGATTTGCTGAAGAAGCTAAAGCATTAGCGCCTGCACCGTAAGGAATACGCCCAGCAGCTAGTGTAGTTAATCCTGTACCACCCGCTACAACAGGAAGAGTGCCTGTAGTTAAGGAACTATTAGATGTTGCATAGACTGCGCTATTAGCTGTAAAGGTAGTTAAACCTGTACCGCCGTATCCTGTAGCAATTGTGGTTCCGTTCCATGTTGCATTGGAAATAGTTGTACCACCAAAGTTAGCGGTTGTTGTACCCCAGTTTACGGACGCTGGAAGGAATGCATGTTTACTCCAAGTACCAGTACTTGAGCCGTTGGCTAATAGTGTAACAACGTCAATGCCGCCACCCGGTATTAAATCCACCAACCCAGAAGACGCATCATTAACGGTTAAGTTACCAGTAGAATCGTTGTTAAATACAAAGGCAGCGCCAGCAACTAAAGTCGTTGCACTTGGAAGTTGGAATGTTTGATCTAAGGTACCAGTTAAACGTTGGTAGTAAGTAGATGCTGCGGTTAATGTAGTCGTTGTGCCTGCTGATGTAGTTGCAGTAAAGCCAGGCAACGAATTATTAAACTGGATGTTAACGTTTGTATCACGTAATACAACGCTATTAGCACCGCTAGATGCTGTAACTCCAGTACCACCATAAGCTACGCCGATTGTATTGGCGTTCCATGTACCTAAAGTAATATTACCTAAAGCCGATACATTACCACTAGCATCTAAATAGACGGCTTCTTCTGCAGGATAGGTAACAAAGACAGACTGAGTGCCAGTGCTAAAGTTAGTTAAGTTGCCAGCGTTGCTAGAGGATATGACGGTGTTACGCACCACAGAGTTATTAGCACTGTAGTATGTACCAATACCAACTTCCCACTCAGCACCGCCAACTGTAGCGATGGTGTAGTAGGTCGTGTTCGCATTGCCAACACCGTTAGCAAACGATTGATACCCTGTAGACGCTCCTAAGAGAGTAACTGTTCCTGTACCGGGGCTACTCGCAGTCTCAAGAACTCTGTCTTTTAAAACCAGAGCCATTTAAGACTCCTTTAGCCAGCAGCGCTGAGTGTGTACGTTACGTTAATAGTATCGCCAGAAGTTACCGTCTTCGACCCCGCCGTGAACGCGCCAATACTAAATAGCGTACCAGTAGTAGAGTCAATAGTAGAAGAACCACCAATATTGATAAACGCACCATAAACAGTTCCTGAACTTGTCATGCTAAATACGACAGCAGCGGAAGTAGTTAATACTGATGGGTTAGCAGAAGTAGCAGAGCTAAACGATGGAGTCTTGCGTGTACCAGAATAGGTAGGAGCATTAGATCCACCAACTTCATACCAACCAACGTGGCTAGCTTGTGTATCTGTGTAAGCAGGAGTAAATGTGTTGCTAGCGTTAGCACCACCTAAACCCATTACAACAGCACCACCGCCTGTGTTAGCGAAGTATGCGTTCAATAAACTTTGACGGCCAACGTTAGTAGTTAAGTTCTCAATAACATCTGACCACTTTTCTGTACCATCGGAACCGATACAAGTGAAGGTGTATACGCCAGCTAAACCTACAGACTCAACAGAGCCTCCGCCTAGTTCTGCAGTAGCACCTACAGTATCACCAAATTTTGCAATTTCATTGCTCATAAAAACTCCTAACTTATGCGAATAATAGCGGAGTTTGCAAGATCCGCTGGAAAATAAATGTTAAAGGTTTGATCATTTGTGGTGATCGTACTACCAAAGTTCAATACAGCAACTGACGCATTATTAAAGGAACTATTATAAATCAAAGCTCCCGCAGCGCTAATTGTAGACGAACTCCACGATGTATTGGCAAAAGAAATGAATGCCACGTTACCCGTGTTGGTAGGGGTTTGGGTTACGGTTAAAGTGTTTCCACCAGCCGTATAACCAGTTCCATTGGCTTCTCCTGTAGAGGTGTACTCTGTTGTGGAGTTACTAATGCTGGCAGATCCCTGATATAAGGCAATTTTAAAAGTGTTAGCCGAGAAGTTATGCTGCGCATTTAAGAGCTGAACTTTGAACGAATCGGTCTGACCTTGATATATAGGCATTATAGGGCGTTATATTTAAGCTTCGTCTGGCCTTCACGGTATGCATCACCGCGCTCAAGACCATCACCAAGACGTTTTAGTTGACCAAGTGCTTCTTGGTATCTAGCAACATAAGTAGCCAAGATGTCAGCCTCACCCTTCATGTAGGTGTAAGCTTCAACCAAAGAACCGTACAACAATACAGGATCGTAGTTATCTCCAAGCCATGAAGTACCAGCAGTAACAATTGATTCTGGATAATAGAAGTAATGGAGTTCTACACTGTAATTGGCATTAGGAGTCGGACCCATAATGAAGGATAGTTCATTTAGGTTGCTGTACTGAGAACCAAACAATCCGTAGTACTTTGGTATTCCAGTAGCAGTCGGGCTTGGATATGACTGGCGAATAAAGTTAACGTCTTTATTCAACAAGTATTCGTATGTACCATCAGTATTGATGATTGCCATTGAATACGTGGAAAGGTAGTTGTCTGGGCATGACAAATACGGGTTTCCACTTGTTGCAGTACCAGTAACGTTCTTTCGCAAAGAAGGAATCTGCACCGTATTGTAGATGCGCTCCTCTGCTTGCTGAATAAAAGTATTGATCTGTGTTGTTACATTGATCGTACTGTTATTAGCAAGATAAAACTCCGGAAATTGGTTTTCCGTATAGCTTTGTATTTGCGAAAATAACTCGTTGTAATTCATTAGCCCATTTTT